>APFE031074843.1:3245-29113 GCA_000404065.3 Pinus taeda
GGGATCCGAGGGCCAGTAAGGGTTCGGGGGTAGCACCCCCGAAGCTAAAAATACATGAAAATTTTCCTTGTAAAATATTATAATTTTGTAATTAATATGGGTCGTCCATTAGGTGGATGATATGACTATAGAAGTTATGTTAATTTAGGGTTTTTTTTCTCTAGAAGGCAACCCTCGGTTTATATGAGGGAATTGTATTGTAGTTGTGTAATATTATTTTGAGTGAGAAAGAAAGAGGGGATTGTGTGAGAGCAAGAGGAAATTACCGCAGATCTGTTGTAGGTTGTACCTATTCATTTTTCTGGATAATATAAAATGAAGGACTGGTTGTTTCTTCATGGATGTAGCCCAAATTGGGTGAACCACGTATATCTGCATCTCTCTTGTTTTATGTGTTTTCCGTGTTTGTGTTTATGCAATATTTTATGTATTCCATTTCTCTGTAATATATAATTTTCTAACAACTGGTATCAGAGTCAAAGGTCTATTTGGTTGATAAAGTCGCAGGAAAGAAGGGTTCCTAGTTTGAGTGGGGGTAATGGCAAAAGATGGTAGGATTAGGGTCGAAAATTTTAACAGCCAAAACTACTAGTTGTGGAAGATGTAGATAGAAGATTATATGTATCAGAAATATCTGTACCTACCATTGGAAGGGAAATTAAAGAAGCTGACAAGTATGACAAATGAAGAATGGGATATTCTCGAGTGAAAGGCACTAGGAACAATACAGTTGTTCATAGCAGCATTGGTAGCATCCAACATTTCAAAGGAAACGAAAACAAAGGGTTTAATGACAACATTGGCCAAATTATATGAAAAACCCTTAGCCTCAAAAAAGGTATTTATTATGAAGCATTTATTTAATATGAATATTTCATAAGGTGGATTTTTTGTTGATCTTTTAAATGAATTTAACACAGTTACCAAGAAGTTAAGCTATGTAGGGGTAAATTTTGACAATGAAGTTAGGGCTCTGTTATTTTTTTGCTCATTTCCAAAAAGTTGGAATGGCCTAGTTATGGTTATTAGTAACTTTGTCTTTGGATCTAGTACTTTAAAGTTTGATGATGTTGTTTGCTTCATCCTTAGCAAGGAAATGCGATGGAAAATCTTCGGTGAGACATCAGGTAATGCTTTGACTACAAAAACTAGGGGAAGAAAAATGGAGAGAGGAAGGAACCCAAGAAATCACAGTAAGTCAAGAAAAGGCATATCCAAATCAAGATCAGGGATAGTGTGTTAGAAATGTGGGAGTAAAGGATACCTAAAAAAAGACTGCAAATCTCGCAAGAGAAAAGAAGGAGATGGATAACAAGAGAAATCATGAAGTAAATGTGACAGGTGATGTGTTGCAAGATGCTTTGATTCTTTCATTAGAAAGTATTATTGATGCTTGGGTGGTAGATTCATGGGCTTGATTCCATGCCACACTTGATAGGAAACATTTATATGACTATGTTCAAGGACATTTTGGACAGGTTCATCTGGGTGATGATAAACCCTATAAAATTGTTGGAATTTGTAGGGTTTTTATAAAACAAAAAAAATGGAAACTAATGGCTATTAAAGGAGGTAAGGCATGTTCCAGATATGAAGAAAAATCTAATTTCAACAAGGTAGTGGTGATGCCTCTAAAATTGTTGCACCAACATTGGGGATAACCGCCCGGTCTGGCCATTAATGTAGTTCGTTTTCCGTTTGGGATGGTGGCTCCGACTGGATAGTATGGGACCAGTTTCCCAATAAAGTGTGATTTGATGAATTGGTGTTTAATAGATATAACAAAATGATAGATGATTTGGAAAATGAAAGTATATATATATATATATATATATATATTATATATAATAATATTTATATATATTATATCTATATATATATATATATTATATTTATATCCCCGGGTAATACAATATCAATGTGATTTATAATGATTTATGGTAATCAAATGTTAATGAAAATCAATCACTTGGCTACAAAAGGTTAAGCATGAATGATGATCACTTTAAACAAAATGATATAAGACATATCACATATCATAATAACATCAATTGTCAGCATATGTGCTTAAAAATATCAATTCCAAATTATTCAAAAGTGATATAATGCAGAATTTTATGAAAAATTCACATATAACAACAATATTGAATCAAAAGACTGTTTAATTGCATAACATGAAACAAAGAGACATTGATAAAAGTACCATATGTATTTGAATCCTCTTATGAAAGTAACAGTCTAATTCGCTCTTCTTATTCTGAAAATTTCAAAAAGATACAGAAATATAAGTCCTCTTGAAATCCCCTTTACAACAAGTTTGAACCTTGATCCTTGTCTTCTACAAAAGTAAATTAAGAAGTGCAGAAATGCTATCTTCTTAAATCTAATTTTAATACAATTTCAGGACCCTTTCTCAAATGACATGAAAGGGTATTTATAGTAAAAATAAAAAAAAATTGTTCGTAAAAAGTGCTTAAAGTGGTTGGAACAACATTTCTAAAAATGTGGGATTTCATGTTAAAAATAGAATTGTGATAGCTCTTAAAAAGATGCATTGCATCTATCATTCCTCCTGCGGCTTCAAGTTACAAATATCGAGCATAGTTTGGATCTCTGGTGGATGACTCATCCTGGCATGCAACTGATCTGTGTATACCACATCCGAGAGTTCTAGCATCATACGATCTGCGGCATCAGCAAGACATTTGATTGTCATTTGTTGGCTATGCGGTTTGACTAAATAGAACCAATATGTATCCCAATTGAGGCTTTCTAATGTTTTGAGTTGCTCCTCTCCGGTATTCAAATATTGCTTCCATTTTTTTCCCAATACTTTTTCTTTTGGAATATTTTTTGGGGAACACTCAAAAATTAAATTGGCATTGTGTAAGTTATCATTTAGCATCTCAATGATATTATTCCTCACCGCCCTGGCCCTTGAAGTTTCTCTTTCTTCTTTGATCAGTTGTGTCTCCCAGTCTGAAAATAATATCTCTTTATAAGATTCTTCAATTACTGGCAATTTAGTAGCCTTTCCCTTTTTTGTGCTTTGCCAAGAGATATAACCTGTGATTTTGCCATCTGCATCCTCGAATTCCAACTTGGAATTGACCGCTTGATTTATCAGTCTATTGGTTTTGATATATAGTGGATGAATGAGAGATATCTTTTTGCAAAGTTGGGTTAGTTATTGAGATAGGAAATTATTTATTTCTAAGGCTTCCTTTATAAACTCTTCAACTATGGGATTGTCTTTGAATTGCTCCATTGAGAGTTGTAGCTACTTTATTTGCTCATCCTTAGATTTAATCTCTTCATGATGTTCCATTTTTAGCTGTTCGAACTCTTGAGATAACTGTTGTTGCCTTTCAATAGCCTGCTGATCAATCCTCTATTTTTCTACCCTTAACTATTCTTCAAGCCATTTAATCTTTTGATATTTTTCCTTGACCATTTGATTGACTTCGGTTTCTTTATCTATCGTGGTAGCTATATACGCTCCTACAAATTGAGATAATTTGGTCAAGTCCTCAAAGGGGTTGACCTATGAGTATTTCCAGATGACATTCATGGATTCACCTTGAGGAACTATTGTTGATGCTTAGGCTATCTTTCTCTTTTTCCATTGCCTTTTGACTACAGCTCTGTGTTTAGGGTTATAAAACACATCCAACAGTGGAATTTATTCTATGCTCACTGTAATCTATGATGAAGGATACTCAAGGATTACCTCAATTTATTTTGGAGCTAAGTCATTGCTGGATGGTGTTTCAATCACAGGATCATGAATTATGGTTTGTTGTCTTAAAGGGCATCCCATTGCGATAACATTTTGGGTATCACTTTGTCCTTTAATATGTTGATCAAACTGTTCCCATTCTTTGATCAATATCAGATAAATGTGAACATATGTGTCCATCTGTTCACTTACCTTCTCACCTGTCTCAGATGCACCAGAAGTTTTCTCTATATCATGCTCCATGCTTTGCTCCATTTGCTAGATGAACGGTGCAATATTCAATAGGTCTAGTGGTACTATCTGAAGCCTTTGCGTCCTGTATTGGATGAATTGTTCCATTTTTGCTGATCCCAGCTTGAAATTTGCCATGTGGCTCACTTGTGTGAATGTCTTTACTAATGTAAATAAGTCATCGAATTCATCTTTCTCATAGACGAATTGTTTAACCTTTACCTGAGTAGTAAAATTAAAAGCAACTTTATTCGGGTCATACTGTCTTTTGGGAATAACAGCTAGGTTCAAACCCTTTGCTTTCTCGGCTTCAATTTGAGCATGTTTATAGTCATGCAATGAATAGATGTGGCATCGAACAGGAAAGGAAGGCCATAACTATTTCTTGGCATCTTCGAGATTTTTCGTAAGCCCTTTTTCAACTATCTAATAAGCTATTTCCCTAGCCAATAGTTTATCTGGGACATATAGAGGAAGGACATGTGGGTCTGTAATGCTACCAAAAACCCTAATGTATGTGAACAGTTCTTCCCCAAACCAACTTCCAACTGAAGTTAAATCAATACTAGCCTCCTTGGATAGTCGAGGAGTTGGTCTATTAAAAATGGCTTGATGAATGCGTAGGATGAAGCCATGAGAAATTTTGTAGAAATGCTTCTTATATTGTTTCTTCCACAGGAATTTATGGTAAACATGGATAGGGCTTGGGTCCTAGATAGTCCATTTCCATCCCATGATGGGAAAATCGGAATTGAAACAAATGGTATCGACTATGTAGGTGCTCATATAAAATGGGGGAACAACTCGGGTGGTAACAAACCTATTTTTCCTACAATCAAGTATTTGAATGGCCATTTTGTCTAATAGGATAGTAGACCAATCCATTACAAAAGAGTTCAATGCTGCTTCTATTAAAGGAACCATTTCAATGGAAAACTTAGTAGAATTGGAGCTTCCAAATAATCTACACATCATTGCGGCAGCATAACAATATGGAGAGGCTAGGGAGTCCACATAATACATACCGGATGATTCCTGCTTGTGTTTTTTAGGGAAATGCCTCCATTGCCTGATGGAGTCAGACTCTATTTGATTTTCCTTCGAGAAAGCTTCAAGGAATGCCTTATTGTAGTACTTCTAAGGCTCTGACAAATGATACATTTTCTTCAAGTCTTTAGGCTTGAAGGATCCAAACATTCTTCCGTCAGCTGTGAAGAGTGTCTTGTCTGTTATATTGATGCTTTCAATTACCCATTTTACCATGTCATTATATGGCAAAATCTTTGGGTCGACCGTTATTCAATGAAGAAAAGAGTCGGCTAAATCACCAAGTGTGTTTTCTAACTCTGTAGGTCCATCAACAGTTGCATGTCCCTTAGTTACCTTTGGCTTTTCCATTTCTAACATATCATATATGCCTTCCCATGCAGTTTTCCTACAATATTGACATGTGGTATCGGAGATAAATACAATTTTTTCTTGTCCTTCTGCCACTACAGGGGGAGCTTTCATCTTTTGAGCTTTCTTTAACATTTTGGCTGGCTGCATACTCCCAGATTCAAACTTCGAAAATGCAACAGAGGACAGTGATAGGATAAAACTTTTAGAGAAGCTAAATGCTTGTAAAGATAGTATTGAAAGAAGTACAGACGAAAATTGGAACAGGGGCATTTGATGCGAAAGATTTCGTATTATAACTTGATATGAACACGAAGGATGAAATCTTGAAGGACCACGGACATAACTGTTCTTAATGCTTTGTCGTAAACAACAACGTGAAACTTTAATGCTCAATGAATGGATCACATCGCAGATTTCCAAAGGTCTTATTAGAATGTGTGCCATGAACTTTCCGATTTTGTGATGAATGATTTCAATATATTATTTTAATATGTAAATACGATCACATATCACAAGTCGGGAGTTATAGGTGTCATGTTCCAAGAGTCTTTTGAATTTTCGTGATTGTGATAAGTAATGACCTGGCATATAGACTTGGGTAATTCCTCATTTAACTCGCCTAAATGGTGTTTTCCTTTATTATTATTGAACCACTTTATTGTATGTTGACATCGCATTGCGCGTCCCCGAGGTAAGTAACACTTGTCTCTGTTGGGATCGCGATATGAAATCAATGTATATCGCATCGCACGTTTTCGGTGCTAGATTCCTTTGGTTTTCGCAGTATGTGAAATGCGAGAATCATATCGCTTCGAAAAGTTTCAATGGATAGCTAAAACATATTCTTTGGAATCTGTGATATATGATATGCGATAGTTTTATCGCATCGCATGTTTGTCAATGGTTTGCTTAAGAGGCTCTACAATTGAGACTTTTGCATCACAACACGATTATTCGGATTGAATGCCCCTTAAACTTAAGTGATTGTGATTTTTGATGTGTGTTGTTTTAGAGGGTTTTGTGAAGCACTTTTATTTAAAAAGCAAGAAACAAAGAAATTTATTTCTATGTAAAGGTTTTATTGCTTTTTTACAAACTAAAGGGACCCTATTTCCTATTTAGCACCTTAGAATAAGATTAAGAAAAATTTGAAATGCGCGGGTTGTTGTATAACACAAAAATTAGCAATTCACTGAAAGAACCAGTTATCTCTAAATAAAATGATGAAATTTTTAACACTTTCTCAAGTACAAACAATTGAGGAAAAGGAAAATATTTTGAAATTAGTTAGATAAACAAAATTACTCTGAATGAGAAAAATTGATTAATTTTCCAATCTCTTTTCCAAACCCTTATTATAAATCAAAACATTTTTGGTTTCTTCAAGTCTTGATTGGTTGTTAAAGATAAAGTAGGGGGCTCCTGCAACTTAGCTTTTTGAATTTACTCTCTTGTCACAGGTAGTTCCACTGCTACCAGCAAGCGTCTATAGTCTCGACAGGGTTACCTTTTAACCATCAATTATTCATTATCCCATCCATCTAAGAGTATAATATTTATTTCTATATATATTTTCATTTTTTATTTTTTTATTTTTACTTTTTCTTTTCTGGATAAAAGGCATTCCCCTGGTTTGGGAGCCAAAAGATGACAATGCCATTCACTGGTTTTAATTGAACTGAACAAGCTGGCTCATGATGAGACCCCTTGTCTTATGATTATAAGCCATTACCTTGTTTTGGTATGTAGTATTGGTAATCTTAGTTTAATTAGTTCTTTATGATCATGGTAAGTAGGCTCGTAATGAGACCTCTTATCTTTTATATCATATAGATTTTAGAATTACACTCTAAAAAATCATAAACCTAGTGGGTGGGGTGAATCTTTGACTCCTTAAGAGTTATTGGATGACAATTATAGAGATGTAGAAGCTTAGTCGTAGAAAGTCTTTACTTTTTTTTTTAAATAACCTTTCTAAACTGATAAAACAAAAAATGATTTACTATGTTTTCCAGGTTTGAAAGATTTCACAATTTCAAAGAACATCTTAGAGTTTTATGATGTTTATCTAGTTTCCAAAACTGTAATCATTTCCTTGAAAGTTTCTACTTTTTAAAAGAGGATATTCACAACATATTTTCAACGATATTTCAATAGTAAAAAGCCAATGGTATACTATTTACAACATTATTTCTAAAAGAACTCAAAATTTTCATAAAAATATATACATATAAGAAGGGGTTACCTCCTTAGGGAAAGAATTTGTTCAGGATAAGCCCATTCACAGGAATAGAATCTCTCTTTCATGTTAATTCTTGCAGTAGAAATGTTGATGAGCCTATCTTTTCGACAATCTAGAATGGTCCAAGCCACATCTTCTGAAATTTGGTATGCTTACCTTTGTCTTCATGTGCTTTCTCCCATTTCAAAATGAGATCACCAATCTGTAATGTTTTTGAGCCGGCTGAACTTGCATCAAAAGAGGATTTAATGACTTGTTGATGTTTAGGATGAGTAATCTTGGATTTTTCTCTTTCCTCATCTAATTTAAGAATTTGATCAAACCTTAATTGAATAGAGGAAGAAGGAGTTTCTTCAATGAATTGTACTAGGGCTAGTGATGGGAGGGCTAGATTTGGTGGAATAACAACTTCTTTCCCATACACTAAGTTAAAAGGAGAAGTACCTATTGAGGCCTTCTGAGTTATAAGATCTACCCATAGTGCAAATATTAAAGATTTATGCCAATTATTTTGGATTTGATCAACAGTTCTTTTAATAATCCTTATGAGATTTTTGTTAGTTGACTCTAATAAGCCATTTCCTTGGGGATAGTAATTTGCAGAGTATTTTAACTTAAAACCTCTCTTAAGAGAAAATTCGACTATACTATTTCCAGAAAATAAGATGCATTGTCAAAGATAAGTGCATTAGGTAAAAAAAACTTGGTGATGATGAAATGATCAATAAATTCAATAATCACATTAGAATTTGCTACCTTTAGTGGAATTGCTTCTACCCACTTAGTGAAGTAGTCCGTGGTTGTAAGGATGTACCTGTGTTGCTTGGAAGAATGAGGAAAAATCTCTCCTATAATATCAAGCCCCCACTGCTCAAATGGTTGCTCAATATTAACTGGTTGTGAAGGAAAGGCTATTTTCCTTTGTCTCCCACTAGCAGTTTGGCATAATTTACATTTCCTTACATAGTCATGGGTATCCTTGAACAAAGTTGGCCAATAATACCCCGCATGCTGTAGTGTCTCCTCCAAAGTGTCCACCAGCTGGGCCATCATGGAGTTCCTATAAAACTGTTTGCGCTTCATATTTTTCAAGGCAACTTAACATAATAGAATCATAGTTTCTTCTAAATAACACATCATCAATAATTTCATAGTGTTTGGGTTTTAACATTAGGGCACGTTTGTTTTTGTAGTTGAATTCAGGGGGGGCATATCCATTTTTCAAGTAAAAAATTGGATCAGCATATTGAGATTCAGAATCAATCATACTTATCTCATTCACTTGTGCAGTACTATATGAATCTTCATGATCTAGTATATAGGAAGCTCCTGCCAGAAACCTGCAAAAACCTTGTCCTCTAACAATTTTCGTTGGTTTAATATCAATGTCATATTCTTATAAAGTTGTTACCCAATTAGTTATTTTCTCTCCTACCTCTCTTTGAATTAGCAATTGCCTCACTGTAGAGAATGGGACTATCACTTTTGTATGTGTTTTAAGGAGAAAAGGTCTAAAATCTTTAACAGACTTAAATACAGTGAATTCTTGTTTCTCGACTTCTGAATAATTAAGCTCAACACCCTGCAAATTGGAACTAAAGAAAGATATGGGTTCTTCCACCTATTGATCATTGATTTGTGTTAAAACAACAACATGAGATGATTGAGTGGCCAAAGTATACAAAATAAAATGACTAGAAAAATTCGGAGTATTCAATGCAGGAGCATTAATGATTTCTTGTTTGATTGAGTCAAAAGCTTCTCTTTTGTTATGTCCCCATTTGAAGACTGAATTTTTCTTAATCATGGATTGCAAAGGTAGAACAATATGAGAAAAATCATGAACAAATCTTCTTACAAAATTTATCTATCCCAAGAATGATTGCATAGATTTCTTATTATGTGGTAAAGGGATATCAGAAATCTCCTTTATCCTGTCAGGATCAATGTATATGCCATTTTTGGATACAATAAACCCTAAGAGTTTACCTTCATTAAGAGAAAAGAATGATTTTTTAGGATTTAGGGAGATCCCATACTTTTTGCAACGTTCAAATATTTTCTTTAAATCATGTAAATGGTTGCTCTTTTTCTTAAAATAGATAGTTATGTCATCCAAGTAAACAACAACCGTTTTATTGATCAAACTTTTGAAAGCTATATCCATGGCTCATTGGAAAGTAGCTCCAGCATTTATCAAACCAAAAGGCATTTTATGATAAGCGTATGTTCCTCATTTGGTTCTGAATGTAATCATTAATCTATCATATGGATGTACCAGGATCTAATTATATCCAGAAAAAAACCATCAATAAAAGACTTTAATTTTGAGCCAGCTATTGATTGCAGTATCTACTCCATTGTTGGTAATGGGAAATTATCCTTTTGACATGCTTTGTTGATATTTCTAAAATCTATGCAAATCCTAATATCGACATTCTTTTTCCTGACAGGTACCAAATTTGAGACCCATTTCGAATGTCTGACAGGAAAATTTATTTTGGCTTTAAGGAGTTTATTCAACTCTACTTTTATTTGACTCTCAAGATTAGGGTGAATTTTCCTTAATTTATGTTGTACAGGTTTCTCATTAGAAATCATTGGAATTGTATGTTGAATAATAGGGGCATCATAAGTCTTCAGATCCTCATAATTCCAAGAAAAAACATTTTTAATATTTTTTCAATAATCGGATGAAAGAAAATCCTTCATCAGGTGAAAGTCCAAGTCCTAGATTGACATTTTGTGGTTTGGCATCAAACCTTAAAGTTGAACTTTGAAGCTTTGAATTAATGACCTTTTTGAATCTATCCTTAATATCATAAAGATCTTCCAATTTAACAACAGATTTGGGAATAGGATTTTCATTGAGTTTCTTCTTTAATTGAAGATCATGATCACTTTCATCAATGATTTGGTCATCATAAGATCCTTCAAATGTCAAGAAATTTAAGATATCCTCATCATGATTGAACACACGCCAATTGGTGACATTATCTGGGATGGATGGTCTAAAAATCAACTCAATAGAAAATTTATTTGGACTATAATCCTCAGATGGAAGGAGCTTAGAAGCTACATTAGCTAGGAGATTTGCTACTGCATTTTGTGATCTGGGAATAGGAGAGATATCAAATGCCATAAAATGAGATATAATATCTTGAACAAGTGATTGATAATGCTTCAGATGTCCTGAAAGATAGTGAATAGTATTTCTCACTTGTTTAATGACAATTTCATAATCACCAAATACTTTTAGCTATTGGACATTCAGGCCTATTGCTTTATATAGACCTTGAACCAATGCTTCATATTCTGCAGTATTATTGGTACACTCAAATTCTAACCTACATGATAACATTGTCTTTTCTCCTTCAGGACTGACTAAAATACATCTTGCTCTTGCATTGTCATTAGATTTAGATCCATCAAAATACAAGGACCAAAATAAAGGCTTATCTACAGGTTTATCTACAAGTTTATCTATAATATTAACACATTTAGAAGTATTGGTATGTGAAAATTTCTCAACTTGCGATGTGAAATTACTAACTGAAAAAGGTGATTGCTAAGCATTGAAGTTCCCAAAAAAATATTTAACCAAATAGTTTCCAAGAATATTATTATTGAAGGCTATTGGTTCATTATCTTCTTTAAATTCTGTTACAGTGTGAGTCAAGTGTTTTTCACAGTAAATTCTGAGTTGATTTGGCTTCCTGTTATAAGGAAGCCACATGTGAGACCAATCAGTTGAAATATAACCATGAAGTTTTTTAGACCAATCTCTACTAAGAATTAAACCATAAAACTCAGGGATGTCAGCAATCAATATGTCAATTATTTGAACAACCCTTGGATCAGCAGATAGTCTAATAGTAATTGAATTTATTTCTCCTAAAACTTGAACCTTAGTTCAATCTAATTGGACAATATGAATTGCAGACTTCTGGGGTTCAATATTTAATTTGGAGCAAACTGATGCTGGCATTGTATTTGATGAAGCCCCTGAATCACTCAAGAAGTTATGCAAATTTCTATTATAGATCTCATAAGTTAAAAGAAAAGGAGGGGTATCAGGATTTGATCTATCTCCGATTAAAAATGCATCAGTAGAATCTACCTTATCAGATGGTGGCCTACCCAATCCTCTGGCAGCCTTGGATAATACAATAGTTGGAAGAGAAGAAGAAGCTATTGCATTTAATTCCTTAAGTAACAACTTTTGTTGATGTTTGAGCTTGCTAAGTTCATGCAGAGAAATGTTTGCTCAAGTCTTCTTCAACTATGTTATAATCCATAGAATCTGTAACTACTAGAGTTTTTTATGATGATGGAGGATTGGATGAAGATGGTTTTGTTTGGGGAGATGAAATTGGAGTTTTCTCTTTAGCAATAGGATTTGAGTTTTTATTCTTTTGATTTGACTTATTAGGTCCTATGATACTCTTACTTCTGGTGTTTACTAGTAGGGCTTCCTGTTCACGTTCGTCAGAGTTGGGTAGAATAAAATCCCACATTCCATGACATTCAACTGTTTCTTCTTCCTCTGTTTCTTCAGCTGATAAAACAATATCTTCTTCTTCATCATCATCTAAATCATATTCTGCATTTAATATAGCATTTGGGGGTTTAGGATCGGTTGGCTGATTTCTTTTAAAATTCCTAAATGTTTTTTTTTGATGAATTTTCAGCTACCTGCTTTTTAATATCTACCATTTCATTGAACATAGTTTTAAGAAATTTTTGTAGGCCTTCCATGTCATATGGATCTTTGGTTACTTTCTTCTTTGATTCATCTCTAAAAGTTAATTTCTTGGATTTTCTTTCCTCTAATGCGTTTTTCTTTTCTACGGCCAAGATACGTTTTTCAACATCTATTGCTTCTTTCATATTTTTTGCTAACGTTGGTTTGGCAGCTCTATCAATGAAGATGGCTGCGTTTGAAGGTAGAGCAGAAATGTACCATTCATTTTGGACCTCCTCACTAAGCTTGGATGCTGCAGGTATTTTATTCAATAACTTATTGAAACATGAGTTGAAGTCCTTAATGGGTTCTTTTGGTTCATCTTTCAAATTGGAAAGGTCGTTTATCAAAGTTTTTGTAGACCTATCATCTCCAAATTTAGTTAGAAATTGCTCTTGAAATGCATCCCAGCTATTAACTAAGCCTGATGGTAATGAAAAGTACCATAAGTAAGCTGCTCCTTGTAGATTATATGGGAATAATCCTACAACATTCAAATTAATGGACAACATGAAATTATTTATATGTTCTTCTGCTAACAGGCCGTTATCAGGATTAAATTTAGGTAACCATTTTTTTGGATGTGTTGGCAATTGGGCCAATGGTGCAGGCATTCTAACAGCTCCTGGGTTGGTCCATGGCCTTGGTTGAGGTTGATTATGTGCCATTGTTGGGATATTAGTAGAAGACAGTGAAGCAGTGGGTGAAGGTGATCAGGTAGAGGATGGTGTAGATCTTGTACCTATGTGAATCACGATCTGGAGTTGGGAAGCGGGTGTGTGACCTTGCAATGATATGGATGGAATGGATGATGATGATGAAAGAATCTCGCTGCTAGATTCTGATGGTGTCTTCCTAGGCCTTTTATGACTTGGTAGAGGGAATTCAACTGGTGGGATTCCAAGTTTCTCACTCTCTGCTCTAGTTAGTGGTTGCGATGGGATATATTGAGAAGTGAAACTGCCTTGGGATAACTCAGACTCTTCTTGAGATATTGAAATCCCCTGAAATTTGTGAATCAAAGATTGTAATTCAGGGGGTTCAGAAGAAGCACTGTCTCGCTTGTTTATGATTTCAACAGTGGGTTCTGTATTTTTCTTTTAAACTTCTCTCTTGGACATAGGAGATTTGGAATGTGAATGAGAAGTTGGAGGAGATGGTGAGGGAGTTTTACTCTTAGAACAACTTGTAGATTTAGATTTACTCGCCTTTCACAGTCAGGCCCTCCTTCTAGCACCAAAAATGTTGATACCTCCAAAATCGTTGCACCAACATTGGGGATAACCACCCAGTCCAGCCCTTAATGCAGTTCCTTTTCCGTTTGGGATGATGGCTCTGACTAGATAGTATGGGATTAGTTTCCCAATAAAGTGTGATTTGATGAATTGGTGTTCAATATATATAACAAAATGATAGATGATTTGGACAATGAAATTAAATTATTAATAATATAATTATATATATATTTATATCTTAATAATATATATTATCTAATATATATAGATAACCCGGGTAATACAATATCAATGCGATTTATAATGATTTCTGGTAATCAAATGTTAATGAAAATCAATCACTTGGCTACAGAAAGTTAAGCATGAATGATGATCACTTTAAACAAAGTGATATAAGACATATCACATATCATAATAACATCAATTGTCAGCATATGTGCTTAAAAATATCAATTCCAAATTATTCAAAAGTGATATAATGCAGAATTGTATGAAAAATTCACATATAACAACAATATCGAATCAAAAGACTGTTTAATTGCATAACATGAAACAAAGAGACATTGATAAAAGTACCATATGTATTTGAATCCTCTTACGAAAGTAACAGTCTGGTTCACTCTTCTTCTTTTGAAAACTTCAAAAAGATACAGAAATGCAAGTCCTCTTGAAATCTGTTTTACAACAAGTTTGAACCTTGATCCTTGTCTTCTACAAAAGTAAATTAAGAAGTCCAAAAATGCTATCTTCTTAAATCTAATTTTAATACAATTTCAGGACCCTTTCTCAAATGACATGAAAGGGTATTTATAGTAAAATTAGAAACAAATTGTTCGTAAAAAGTGCTCAAAAGTGGTTGGAACAACCTTTCTCAAAATATGGGATTTCATGTTAAAAATAGAATTGTGATAGCTCTTGAAAAGATGCATTGCATCTACCATTCCTCCTGTGGCTTCAAGTTACAAATCTCGAGCATAGTTTGGATCTCTGGTGGATGACTCATCCTGGCATGCAACTGACCTGTGTATACCACATCCGAGAGTTCTGGCATCATCCGGTCTCTTGCATCAACAAGAAATTTGATTTTCATTTGTTGGCTATGTGGTTTGACTAAATAGAACCAATATGTATCCCAATTGAGGCTTTCTAATTTTTTGAGTTTCTCCTCTCTGGTATTCAAATTTTGCTTCCATTGTTTTTCCAATACTTTTGCTTTTCGAAGATTTTCTCGGGAACACTCAAAAATTAAATTGGCACTGTGTAAGTTATCGTTTATTAGCTCAATGATATTATTCCTCACCACTGTGGCCCTTGAAGTTGTTCTTTCTGCTTTGATCAACTACGTCTCCCATTCTGAAAATAATATCTCTTTATGAGATTCTTCAATTACTGGCAGTTTAGTAGCCCTTCCCTTTTTTGTGCTTTGCCAAGAGATATAACTTGTGATTTTTTCATCTGCATCCTCAAATTCAACCTGGAATTGACCACTTGATCTATCAGTGTGCTGGTTTTGATACATAGTGGATGAATGAGAGATATCTTTTGGCAGAGTTGGGTTAGCTATTGAGATAGGAAATTATTTATTTCTAAGGCTTCCTTTATAAACTATTCAACTTTGGGATTGTCTTTGAATTGCTCCATTGAGAGTTGTAGCTGCTTTATTTGCTCATCCTTAGATTTAATCTCTTCATGATGTGCTAGTTTTAGTTGTTCAATCTCCTGAGGTAACTGTTGTTGCCTTTCAATAGCCTACTGATCAATCCTCTGTTTTTCTACCCTTAACTGTTCTTCAAGCTGTTTAATCTTTTGATCTTTTTCCTTGACCAATTGATTGACTTCGGTTGCTTTATCTATTTTTGCAACTGTATACGCTCCTGCAAACTGAGATAATTTGGTCAAGTCGTCAGAGGGATTGACCTCTAAGTCTTTTCAGGAACTGTTGCTGATGCTTGGTCTATCTTTCTCTTTTTCTGTTTCCTTTTGACTACAACTCTATGTTTAGGGCTATAAAACACATCCAATGGTGGAATTTCTTCTATGCTCAGTGTAATCTATGATGATGGATACTCAGGGATTACCTCAATTTCTTTTGGAGCTAAGTCCTTGCTGGATGGTGTTTCAATCACAGGATCATGAATTATGGGTTGTTTTCTTAAAGGGGATCTCATTGCGATAACATTTTGGGTATCACTTTTTCCTTTAATATGTTGATCAAACTCTTCCCATTCTTTGATCAATATCAGATCAATGTGAACATATGTGTCCATCTATTCACTTGCCTTCTCACTTGTCTCGGTTGCACCAAAAGTTTTCTCTATATCCTTCTCCATGCTTTGCTCCATTTGCTGGATGAATGGTGCAATATTCAATAGGTCTAGTGGTATTGTATGAATCCTTTGCGTCCTGTATTGGATGAATTGGTCCATTTTTGTTGATCCTAGCTTGACTTTTGCCTTGTGGCTCACTTGTGTGAATGTCTCTGCTGATGTAAATAAGTCATCGAATTCATCTTTCTCATGGACGAATTGTTTAACCTTTACCTGAGTAGTAAAATTAAAAGAAACTTTCTTCAGGTCATACTGTCTTTTGGGAATAACAGCTAGGTTCAAACCCTTTGTTTTCTTGGCTTAAATTTGAGCATGTTTATAGTCATGCAATGAATAGATGTAGCATCGAACAAGAAAGGCAGGCCATAACTATTTCTTGGCGTCTTTGAGATTTTTCATAAGCCCTTTTTCAACTATCTAATAAGCTATTTCCCTAGCCAATAGTTTATCTGGGACATATAGAGGAAGGACATGCGGGTCGATAATGCTACCAAAAACCCTAATTTATGTGAACAATTCTTCCCCAAACCAACTTCCAATTGAAATTAAATCAATACTAGCCTACTCAGACCACCGAGGAGCTGGTCTATTAAAAATGGCTTGAAGAATGGGTAGGATGAAGCCATGACAAATTTTGTAGAAATGCTTCTTATATTGTTTCTGCCACAAGCATTTATGGTAAACATGGATAGGGCTTGGGTCCTGGATAGTCCATTTCCATCCCATGATGGGAAAATCAGAATTGAAACAAATGGTATCGACTATGTAGGCACTCATATAAAATGGGGGAACAACTCGGTTGGTAACAAGCCTATTTTTCCTATAATCAAGTATTTGAATGGCCATTTTGTCTGATAGGATAGTAGCCCAATCCATTACAAAAGAGTTTAATGCTACTTCTATTAACGGAACCATTTCAATGGAAAACTTAGTAGAATTGGAGCTTCCAAATAATCTACACATCATTGCGGAAACATAACAATATGGAGATGCTAGGGAGTCCACAGAATACATATCGGATGATTTGTGCTTGCGTTTGTTGGGGAAATGCCTCCATTCCCTTATGGGGTCAAACTCTATTTGATTTTCCTTCGAGAAAGCTTCAAGGAATGCCTTATTGTAGTACTTCTGAGGCTCTGGCAAATGATACATTTTCTTCAAGTCTTCAAGCTTGAAGGATCCAAACATTCTTCCATCAGCTGTGAAGAGTGTCCTATCCATTATATTGATGCTTTCAATTACCCATTTTACCATGTCATTATATGGAAAAATATTTGGGTGGGGTACTATTTGATGAACAAAATAGCCAACTAAATCATCAAGTGTTTTTTCTAACTCTGCAGGTCCATGAGTTGTTGCATGTCCCTCAATTACCTTTGGCTTTTCCATTTCTAACATATCATATATGCCTTCCCATGCAAGTTTCCCACAATATTGACATGTGGTATCCGATATCAATACAATTTTTTCTTGTCCTTCTGCCACTGCAGGGTGAGCTTTTGTCTTTCAAGCTTTCTTTGACATTTTGGTTGGCTGCATACTCCCAGATTCAAACTGCGAAAATGCAATAGAGGATAGTGATAGGATAAAACTTTCAGAGCAGCTAAATTCTTGTAAAGATAGTATTGAAAGAAGCATAGATGAAAATCAGAATAGGAGCATTTGATACGAAATATTTCATATTATAACTTGATATTAACACGAAGGATGAAATCTTGAAGGACTGCGGTCATAACCGTTCTTAATGCTTTGCCGTAATCAACGATGTGAAACTTTAATGTTCAATGAATGGATCGCATTGCAGATTTCCAAAGGTCTTATTAGAATGTGTGCCATGAACTTTCTAGTTTTGCAATGAGTGATTTCAATATATTATTTTAATATGTAAAAAGCAATCACATATCGCAAGTCGAGAGTTATAGGTGTCATGTTCCAAGATTCTTTTGAATTTCCGTGATTGCGATACGTAATGACCTGGAATATAGAGTTGGGTAATTCCTTAATCAACTCGCTCGAATGGTGTTTTCCCTTTATTATTATTGAACCACTTTATTATATTTTGAGATTGTATCATGCGCCCCCGAGGTAAGTAACACTTGTCTCTGTTGGGATCGTGATATGTGATCAATGTATATTGCATCGCAAGTTTTTGGGGCCAGCTTCATTTGGTTTTCGGGGTATGTGAAATGTGAGAATCATATCACATCGCATTGTTTCAATGGACCGCTGAAACATATTCTTTGGAATTTGAGATATGCAAAATATGATAGTTTTATTGCATCGCATGTTTGTTAATGGTTTGCTTAAGAGGCTCTATGATTGAGACTTTCGCATCGCAACATGATTATTCAGATTGAATGTCCCTTAACCTTAAGCGATTGCAATTTGTGATGTGTGTTGTTTTTAGAGGGTTTTTTTGAAGCACTTTTATTTTAAAAACAAGAAACAAAGAAATTTATTTCTATGTAAAAGTTTTATTGTTTTTTTACAAACTAAAGGGACCCTATTTCCTATTTAGCATCTTAGAATAAGATCAAGAAAATTTTGAAATGGGGGGGTTGTTGTATAGCACAACAATTGGCGATTCACTAAAAGAACCAGTTATCTCTGAATAAAATGATGAAATTTCTAACACTTTCTCAAGTACAAGCAATTGAGGAAAAGGAAACTATTTTGAAATTAGTTGGATAAACAAAATTACTCTGAATAAGAAAAATTGATCAATTTTCAAATCTCTTTTTCAAACCCTTATTATAAATCAAAACATTTTTGGTTTCTTCAAGTCTTGATTGGTTTTTAAAGATAAAGTAGGGGGCTCCTGCAACTTAGCTTGAATTTACTCTTTGGTCACAAGTAGTGCCACTACTGCCAGCAAACGTCTATAGTCTCGACAGGGTTACCTTTCAACCATCAATTACTCATTATCCCATCCATATAAGAGTATAATCTTTTAAAGATAAATTCAAAAAGATATTTCTATATATATTTTCAGTTTTTATTTTTTCTTTTCCAAATAAAAGGCATTTCCCTGGTTTGGGAGCCAGAAGATGACAATGCCATTCACTGGTTGTAATTGAACTGAACAAGCTGGCTCATGATGAGACCCCTTATCTTATGATTATAAGCCATTACCCTGTTTTGGTATGCGGTATTGGTAATGTCAGTTTAATTAGTTCCATATGATCATGGTAAGAAAGCTCGTAATGAGACCTCTTATTTTTTATATCATATATATTTTAGAATTACACTCTAAAAAATCATAAACCTAGTGGATGGGGTTAATATTTGACTCCTTAAGAGTTATTGGATGACAATTATAGAGATGTATATGCTTAGTTGTAGAAAGTCTTTACTCTTTTTTTTTTTTAATAACCTTTCTAAACTGATAAAACACAAAATGATTTACTATGTTTTCCAGGTTTGAAATATTTCACAATTTCAAAGAACATCTTAGAGTTTTATGATGTTTATCTAGTTTCCAAAACTGTAATCATTTCCTTGAAAGTTTCTACTTTTTAAAAGTGGATATTCACAATATATTTTCAACGAGATTTGAATATTAAAAATCCAATGTTATACTATTTACAACATTATTTCTGAAAGAACTCAAAATTTGCGTAAAAATAAGAAGGGGTTACCTCCTAAGGGAAAGCATTTCTTTAGGGTAAGCCCATTCACAGGAAGAGAATCTCTTTTTCCTCTTAAGTCTTGAAGTAGAAATGTTGATGAGCCTATCTTTTCAACAATCTAGAATGGTCCAAGCCACATCTTCTGAAATTTGGTATGCTTACCTTTGTCTTCATGTGCTTTGTCCCATTTCAAAATGAGATCACCAATTTGTAATGTTTTTTAGCCGGCTAAACTTGCATCAAAAGAGGATTTAATTACTTGTTGATGTTTGGCATGAGTAATCTTGGCTTTTTCTCTTTCCTCATCTAATTTAAGAATTTGATCAAACCTTAACTGAATTGAGGAAGGAGTTTCTTAAATTAATTGTACTAGGGCTAGTGATGGGAGGGCTAGATTTGGTGGAATAACAACTTCTTTCCCATACACTAAGTTAAAAGGAGAAATACCTATTGAGGCCTTCTGAGTTATACGATCTGCCCATAGTGCAAATATTAAATATTTATGCCAATTCTTTTGGCTTTGATCGACAGTTATTTTAATAATCCTTATGAGATTTTTGTTAGTTGACTCTGCTAAGCCATTTCCTTGGGGATAGTAATTTGCAGAGTATTTTAACTTAAAACCTCTCTTAAGAGCGGATTCAACTATACTATTTCCAGAAAAATAAGATGCATTGTCAAAGATAAGCGCATTAGGTAAACCAAACCTGGTGATGATGAAATGATCAATAAATTCAATAATCGCATCATAATTTTCTACCTTTAGTGGAATTGCTTCTACCCACTTAGTGAAGTAGTCTGTGGCTGTAAGGATGTATCTGTGCTACTTGGAAGAATGAGGAACAATCTCTCCTATAATATCAATCTCCCACTACTCAAATGGTTTCTCAATATTAACTGGTTCTAAAGGAAGGTTGGTTTCCTTTATCTCCCACTAGCAGTTTGGCATACTTTACATTTCCTCACATAGTCATGGGTATCTTTGAAGAAATTTGGCCAATAATACTCCGCATGTAGTTTCTTGTGTGCTACAGTGTCTCCTCCAAAGTGTTCACCAGTTGGGCCATCATGGAGTTCCTGTAATACCGTTTGCGCTTCAGATTTTTCAAGGCATATTAACAAAACAGAATCATAGTTTCTTTTGAATTGCACATCATCAATGATTTCATAGTGTTTGGCTTTTAACCTTAGGGCATGTTTGTTTTTGTAGCTGAATTCAAGGGGGGCATATCATTTTTCAAGTAAAAAATTAGATCAGGATATTGAGATTTAGAATCAATCATACTTATCTCATTCACTTGTCTGGTACTACCTGAATCTTCATGATCTGGTATATTGGAAGCTCTTGCCAGCAACCTACAAAAACCTTGTCCTCTAACAATTTTTGTTGGTTTATTATCAATGTCATATTCTTGTAAGGTTGTTACCTAGTTAGCTCTTTTCTCTCCTACCTCTCTTTGAATTAGCAATTGCCTCACTTTAGAGAATGGGACTATCACTTTTGTATGTGTTTTCAGGAGCAAATGTCTACAATGTTTAACAGACTTAAATACAACGAATGCTTGTTTCTCAACTTCTGAATAATTAAGCTCAACACCCTGCAAATTGGAATTAAAGAAACATATGGGTGCTTCCACATGCTGATCATTGATTTGTGTTAAAACAACAACATAAGATGATTAAGTAGCCAAATTATACAAAATAAATGACTAGAAAAATTCAGAGTATTCAATGCAGGAGCATTAATGATTGCTTGTTTGATTGAGTCAAAAGCTTCTCTTTCGTTATTTCCCCATTTGAAGAATAAATTTTTCTTAATCATGGATTGCAAGGGTAGAACAATATGAGAAAAATTAGGAACAAATCTTTTTACAAAATTTATTTGTCCCAAGAATGATTGCATAGATTTCTTGTTATGTGGTAAAGGGATATTAGAAATCTCCTTTATCCTATCAGGATCAATGTGTATGCCATTTTTGGATACAATAAACCCTAAGAGTTTACCTTCATTAAGAGAAAAGAATGATTTTTTAGGATTTAGGGAGATCCCATACTTTTTTCAATGTTCAAAGATTTGCTTTAAATCGTGCAAATGGTTGTTCTTTTTCTTAGAATAGACAGTTATGTCATCCAAGTAAACAACGACCATTTTATTGATCAAACATTTGAAAGCTATATCCATGGCTCATTGGAAAGTAGCTCCAGCATTTATCAAACCAAAAGGCATTTTCTGATAAGCGTATGTTCCCCATTTGGTTCTGAATGTAGTCTTTAATCTATCATCTGGATGTACCAGGATCTTATTATATCCTGAAAAACCATCAAGCAAAGACATTAATTTTGAGCCAACTACTAATTGTAGTATCTGCTCCATTGTTGGTAATAGGAAATTATCCTTTTGACATGCTTTGTTGAGATTTATAAATCTGTGCAAATCCTAATATCGCCATTCTTTTTCCTAATATGTACCAATTTTGAGACCCATTTCGAATGTCTGACAGGAAACATTATTTTGGCTTTAAGGAGTTTATTCAACTCTGCTTTGATTTGACTGTCAATATTAGGGTGAATTTTCCTTAATTTCTGTTGTACAGGTTTCTCATTAGAATTCATTGGAATTGTATGTTGAATAATAAAGGTATCATAAGTCTTCAGATCCTCATAATTCCAAGCAAAAACATTTTTATTTTTTCAATATTCGGATGAAAGCAAATCTTTCTTCATGTGAAATTCCAAGTCCTAGATTGCATTTTGTGGTTTGGCATCAGTACCAAGGTTTACTAATTCAAACCTTAAATTTGAACTTTGAAGCTTTGAATTAGTGACCTTTTTGAATCTATCCTTTTTTTTTGGTAGGTAAGACCCATGGGGGATTTGAACCATTGACCTATCACACGGAGTGCCTTAACAATGCACCCATTCACCACCAATCCAAAGCCCCATGGGCTACCTTTTTGAATCTATCCTTAATATCATAAAGATCTTCCAAATTAACCACAGATTTAGGAATAGGATTTTCATTGATTTTCTGCTTTAATTGAAGATCATGATCGCTTTCATCGATGATTTTGTCATCATAAGATCCTTTAGATGTCAAGAAATTTAAGATATCCTCATCATGATTGAACGCACGCCACTTGGTGGCATTATCTGGGATGTATGGTCTAAAAATTAACTCAATAGAAAATCTATCTGGACTATAATCCTCAGATGGAAGGAGCTTAGTAGCTACATTAGCCAGGAGATCTGTTGCTGCATTCTGTGATCTGAGAATAGGAGAGATATCAAATGCCAGAAAATGAGATATAAGATCTTGAACAAGTGATTGATAATGTTTCAGATGTCCCGAAAGATAGTGAATAGTATTTCTCACTTGTTTAATGACAATTTCGGAATCACCAAATACTTTCAGATATTGGACATTCAGGCCTATTTCTTTATATAGACCTTGAACCAATGCTTCATATTATGCAGTATTATTGGTACACTCAAATTCTAACCTGCATGATAACATTGCCTTTTCTCGTTCAAGACTGACTAAAATACATCTTGCTCCTACATCGTCATTAGATTTAGATCCATCAAAATACAAGGACCAAAATAAAGGCTTATCTATAGGTTTATCTACAAGTTTAACTACAATATTAACACATTTAGAAGTATCAGTCTGTGAAAAATTCTCAACTTGCGATGTGACATTACTAAGTGAAAAAGGTGATTGTTGAGCATTGAAGTTCCCAAAAAATGATTCAGCCAAATAGTTTCCAAGAATATTATTATTGAAGGCTATTGGTTCAATATCTTCTTCAAATTCTGTTACTATGTGAGTAAAGTGTTTTTCATGGTCAATTTTGATTTTATTTAGCTTCCCATTATAAGGAAGCCACATGTGAGACCAATTAGTTGAAATATAACCATGAAGTTTTTCGGACCAATCTCTGCTAAGAATTCAACCATAAAACTCAGGGATGTCAGCAATCAATATGTCAATTATTCAAACAACCCTTAGATCAGTAGATAATCTAATAATAACTTAATTTATTTCTCCTAAAACTTGAACCTTATCTTGATCTAATTGGACAATATGAACTGCAGACTTATGGGGTTGAATATTTAATTTGGAGAAAACTGATGTTGGCATTATATTTGATGAAGCCCTTGAATCAATCAAGGAGTTATGCAAATTTGTATTGTAGATCTCATAAGTTAAAAGAAAAGGAGGGGTATGATAATTTGATCTATCTCCAATTAAAATGGCATTGGTAGAATCTACCTTATCATATGGTGGCCTACCGGCTCCTCTGGTAGCCTTGGATAATACACTAGTTGGAGGAGGAGAAGAAGGTACTGCATTTAATTCCTTAAGTAACAACTTTTGTTGATGTTTGTGCTTGCTAAGTTCATGCAGAGAAATGTTTTCTTGAGTCTTCTTCATATCTTGAACTATTTTATGATCCATAGAATATGTAACTACTAGATTTTTTGATGATGATGGAGGATTGGATGAAGATGGTTTTGTTTGGGGAGATGAAATTGGAGTTTTCTTTGTAGGAGTTGTCTCTTTAGCAATAGGATTTGAGTTTTTCTTCTTTTGATTTGACTAATTAGGTTCCATGATACTCTTACTTCTGGTGTTTACTGGTAGGGCTTCCTATTCACTTTCGTTATCAAAGTTGGGTAGAATAAAATCCCACATTCCATGACATGCAACTATTTCTTCTTCCTCTGTTTCTTCAACTGATAAAACAGTATATTCTTCTTCATCATCATCTAAATTAGATTTTGCATTTGATATAGCATTTCGGGGTTTAGGATCAGTTGGTTGATTTCTTTTAAAATTCCTAAATGGTTTTTTCGATGAAGTTTCAGCTACTTGCTTTTTAATCTCTACCATTTAATTGGACATAGTTTTAAGAACTTTTTGTAGGCCTTCCATGTCATATGGATCTTTGGTTACTTTCTTCTTTGATTCATATCTAAAAGTTACTTTCTTGGATTTTCTTTCCTCTAATGCATTTTTCTTTTCTATGGCCAAGATACATTTTTCAACAACTATTGCTTCTTCCATATTTTCTGCTAACGTTGGTTTGGCAACTCTATCAATGAAGATGGTTATGTTTGAAGGTAGAGTAGAAGTACCATTCATTTTGGACCTCCTCACTAGGCTTGTATGTCGCAGGTATTTTATTCAATAACTTATTGAAACGTGATTTGAAGTCCTTAATGGGTTCTTTCAGTTGTGAAGGCTTTTTCCACATTAATAAAGAAAATAGAGCAAAGATTGAGGAAAAATCAAATAAATGTACCTTTATTGGATATGGTGTTAATGTTTTGGTTATCGCTTATATGATTATGAAAATCATAAAATCATTAGAAGAAGAGATGTCATATTCAATGAAAAGTTCTTATATAAGGATCAGATGGAGGGAAAGAAACAAGAAAAGGAAAACAAAGAATACACAGTGCTTGATGAGATCACATGAAAAATAAAGGTGTATGAAAAATATAATGATCAGCAACCACAACAGCAACAGGCACATCAAACACCTAAAAGTGGAGTTAGAATATCTACAAGGATAAGTAAACCCCACGAACGATACTCTCTTGAATTATATTATGTATTGCTTACTGATTCTGGTGAACCAAAAAGATATGAAAAAACATGTAGCTTTTAACCCCATACAGAAATTACCTGCATACGAATTCTAAAACACAGAAAATAAACAATGCAAGAGAATGACACATAAAATACATATACACAGATATTTTCCCCTGGATCCCATAACCGAGACTACCATTTTGATTTTTATTATGTTCCTTTCAATGTTACAATACATATT
Source organism: Pinus taeda (assembly GCA_000404065.3). Taxonomy (NCBI): domain Eukaryota; kingdom Viridiplantae; phylum Streptophyta; class Pinopsida; order Pinales; family Pinaceae; genus Pinus; species Pinus taeda. Next base: position 28,634 of record APFE031074843.1, read on the forward strand.
TATACATGCTGAAGCATCCAATACCGTGGACCAAAAACCATCGTGTCCAAAACCATGGACCGAAAACCATCACATCCAAAACCATGTGCGAAAAGCCATGCACAAAACCATAGGTAGGTCCGCCCAACCTAATATAGGGTCCAAAAAAAAATTCCGTGGGGCGCTGCCCCATAGAAGGGGGCTACCCCCCACCCCTCAAACCCCCCCACTGCACAATCGGCGCAACGAAAGAGGGGCTCTGTCCCCCCCCTAACCCCCCAACTGACTACGTAGGCTAGTCATGGAAAGAATATAACACAACCCAACATTCTCCCACTTGTTGTTTTCTTTCCATAGAGGGCCACAAGAGATCTTAGTCATTTATCCAGCCCTGAAATGCCCATTTTTTCTCTACACCAAGATAACTTCTCAGAGCTCACAGATTTTGTCAATGCATCTGCAGTATTCTTCAAAGTGTCCACATTTACCAGCAACACCTTT
>APFE031074845.1:0-19059 GCA_000404065.3 Pinus taeda
AGTACTGAGAGAAACACACCATCAACACATAAAGCCACATGAATCCCAAATAGTGCTGCAAAACCTTGGTCTTTCCTTTGCCAAAAATGCAGATAACATATGTACAATATAGTGTCAAGCTATTCCCAAGAGTCCAACCCTAAAAATGACTAAGAAAATACATAATATAGGCAAGCCAACACATTCCCTTGCCTCTAGGGGTCAAGCTCATCATCCTAGGAGCTGTTTCAATCAATTCTAAACTAAGCACTACAATCTAGGTAGTCAAAACAACTTGCCTCTATAAGCTAGGAAACCAATTCATTCATTACATTTTTTCTATTTTATGAATGAATCATCTAGAATAGGTAAATAAGTGTCAAATCAACATAAAGTTCCAATAATTACATCAAGAAGGGTGAAAAATCCCATCACAAGTCAAAACTGGTCAAACTGGCTTCATTTGCTGAGCTGAGGACAAAAACTGTGCCAAAAACCCTGTGCGTCGCGCGCCTGAGCCCTGTGCACCGTGCACCTTTCCACCTACTTTTGGAGCACTTCTCGGCATCCAAATTGAGCTCAGGTTGGCTTGCTGGAAATCCCTAGATGTCTACTTTCTAACCCAAGTGGAAATTTCCAATTTGGTGTCCATTTGACCCTCCAAAAGTGCATTCTCCCAGACATACTTCCTGTTGGTGCAAAAAGTGGCAGAAAGGTGATTTTCATGATGTTTTTGAGCCTTTTGGTCACCCAGAACTTGATGAAATGCCTTGGAAATGGCTGAGAATGTGTATTTCATCATAAAAATCTAAAACTATAATCCATTTGTGATTTGGACCTCCCCATCTTATGGGTCGCGCGCTACGCGTAGAGCCAAAAAACCTCTTTTGCAAGCCAAAAATTTTGAAACGACAAAATTTTCTCCAAATTTTCCCAAATTTGGAGAGAAGACCCTCTATCATGTATCATGCTCAACTAACAAATCCTTGACCAAAACGCGAAGTGGATCGGGCCTTTTTCGTTGTTTTTGCGCTTTGCTCAAACGCCTCTTGAGGATCTTCATTTTCGCTTTGCAAACATGCATGCGAGCCCAATAGTGAGTTTTCATGTGGCAAAGCATGTCTTTGTCCCTGTTTTCCTTCGCCAAAAACTTCTCCAAATTAGTGTTAACCCGGATGAGCATTGATTCTCGATCAATAGGTGTCAAATCACCGGGTCTCCTTCGGGCCAATTCTCGGTCTTCCCGGATCTTCCGCAGCTCATAAAGTTCATGCTCATCTTCCAGCTGTTTGTTGCGCTGCTCCAAGTATTTGATTACCCATTTAGCCATCTGCAATTTCTTTTGCAGCGACTCATTCTCGGCCCATTGCTCTTGGATGATCTCCTTGAGCTCTGAGTTAGGCGAGATAGCATCAACATCAATGATAACCATGTCCTGACCTCCTGAAGGACCCTCATCAAACATGGGTCTCTTGCCCCTATCCTGAATCTGTACCTGTGCTGAAGATGGAGGCGAGACCCCTTCCACATGATGTGGAGATAATACTCGCTGCACTGATGATGTCAATGAGACCCCTTCCACCCCGGGTGGAGATAGTACTCGTCGTGCGGATGGAAATAAGGCCCTGTGGCCTCTCTGATATGTCACATATACTGGAGCATCGACATGCTCGGTCTCAGGAATGTCAAACTGCTATGAAGGCCCTCCCTCATCATGAACTATCTCTAGAGGAGGTTGTAGCGCGGAAAAGTAATCACGGGAGATGAAATCCTCCCAAGTAATACCCTGCTGTGCCAACTGATGCATCACTATTATTTTGATCAATGCATAATGATATATGCTCCTGTGCTGATGTGTCGGGCTCTTCCTCTGTACTAAAGGCACCATCCTCTCTATGTTACAACACATGAAAAATGGAATGTTCATCATACGTACCCGTGTGAAATGCATCAACAAATAGACATGGTACGCATAGAGGCGCGAGAATCTGCCCTCACAGCTGAAATACCGAATGATGAGTTTCATCAACGATGCAAACTCATCTTTAAGGAATCTGAAAGGAAAGGCTGCGGTCAAATGTCTGATATATCCGGGCTTGATATATGGCTCATAGTAATACCTGTCTAGCATCTGGCGTTTGCTCCATTCCTCCCCTACATTTGGTATCCCAGTGGCCTGAGCAATAGTCTCGAGTGACAAGGTAAAATTCATTCCGGGAAGGTTTACATGACCATCCTGTAGATTAAGAACAAATAGACGGACTAGTTCCTGATGATGTTGAGTTTGTGAGATCATCTCACAATATTGGAAACATGATTGGCGCTGAAAACAATCCATTGCAAGTGGGCAAGCTTGCAATTGAGCCAAAGAAGTAGGTTCCTCCCTAACATGCTGACCACTTTTTCCACCTTTGTGATACCTCCGTGGCACATTTGGCACATTTACCTCTGGTGTAGAATCACTATCATATTCCTGCTCATATACTGACTCGGTCTCTGACATGTTCTTTAGAAACAAGATAGCTGGAATATATATATGCTGATCTACAACTGTGTGCAAAATTGACTGTAGACTTTTTCTTTTTTTCTCAAAATACTGTGACCACAGGGACACAAATATACAAGGCAATTGTTAGGAAAAGGGAAAACATTAGGGAAATGGGAAAATGGAAATAAAACAAGGAATTTAGGGAAGGGAAAAGGGCATGTAAATCTTGAAATTTTAGGGTTTTGGGATGAGGTAGGGATTATATGTTTGTAGTAGAAGGGAGGGATTAGGATATGAGGGAGGATGGTGTAGAGTTTTATGAGGAATTATTGGGGAAAATATTGGTGAATATAGGAAATGGGAAACAAAGGAAATAGGAAAACCTTGGCAACATTTATTTTTGAAAACCCTACAACAATCTTGGCATTTAAATCCTTATAGCAAATTAATGGACAAGGAGGCTTTTTACACTTGGTTTTCTAGGGAAAGCATATCATAATCCTTTACATAAATTGTTTCAAAACCAAGAATGAGCCATGGATATAAGCCTACCTGTGAATTTATGCTTGAGAGGAGGCGTTTTAGTGTTTTTCGGACCAAATTTGGGCATAAACCCCAGTGCGCCACGCGCCTCACCCAACGCGCTGCGCGCCTCTGATGCGCCGCGTGCCCCTGATGCACCGCGCGCCTTACCCAACGCGCCGCGCGCTCCTGATGTGCCGCGCGTGTTCAAAATTACACTGGACTTTGTCGCTTGATGCGTCGCGCGCCCAACCTGATGTGCCGCGCGCCCTGGAAATGATGCAATTGGCTCACAAACTCACAAAATTGCCTTAGAATGCTGCTCTTCACTCTTGGAATGTGGAATGGGTTGCAAATGAGGAGAAATATCTTCATATAGTTTCCTTTTTTATTTTCTCTTGATCCAAAACCCATTTTCTTATGTTTGGTCGTTGACACTTTTTCAAAATTAATAGACTCTGACCTTTTTGGTTTCCCCTTTAAAATTGGTTGAAATAATGATTTTCTCGATAAGTTTTTGCAGGAATAGCTCTGATATGCCTCTGAAAGGAGACCAAGGCTGCACTTGAACGATTGAAGAACTGAAATTTTGAAAATTTTTACAAAAATGAGATGGCGACTTATCTTCAAAACAGAGTTTTGAAGAGAAGTCCTAATTCAGCCATACAATGATGAAAATTATTGAAGTGATGATCTATCAAAGACATCCCTTTGGCCTGCTGGTCTTCTAAGGCTTTTCAAGACAAAATTTACTCAACCCTAGACGTAAGACCTAAAAATTTAAAACATGATTGTAAATTACCTTTGAAGACTTATTACTAAACCTGAACCAGCAGTGCCATGCACGAGGGGAATGAGTGACACAAACCGCTCCATCAGAGTTATGGCATGCCTAACGAAATGCAACTGATCAAAACGGATGGGACACCTAAACATGAAATGTAAAAAGAGCTTTGATCTCTGACAGAGGGATAACTAGACCGACTCTAACAGAGCAGCCAGAAGGTTTTGAGACCTTTGATTGTGAGTCGCATGTGTGCGAACTCAAGAGAGATTTGTACGGGTTGAAGCAAGCACCTCTAGCTTGGTACACCAAGATCGACAACTACTTCACCGAGTTGGGCTTCACAAAGAATGAAGCAGATGTGAACCTGTACCACATCATAGTAGAAGGTAAGCAGTTGATCATTGTGATTTATATTGATGATCTCATATTGACAAGTGATGATCAATTGATCATGTCTTGCAAGGAGGACCTTGCAAGAGAATTCGAGATGAAAGACATGGGTCTCATGCACTACTTCCTTGGCATGGAAGTGTGGCAGAAGGATGGGGAGTTGTTTCTGTCTCAAGGCAAGTATGCCAATGAGATACTCAGGAGATTCCACATGGAGAAGTGAAAGCCCATGCAGACTCCTCTAGTAGGTAACTGGAGGAAGGAGGATGCTACTTTAGGAGAATTAGTAGAGGCTACTGTGTATCGGTAGCTTGTGGGTTCACTGATGTACTTAGTGAACACACGACCAGATTTTTGCTATGCATTAACTAGTTGAGCCAAGCAATGGTTCAGCCTACCAAGATGTTTTGGAAGGCAACTAAGTATGTTTTGAGATACCTCAGAGGCACATCTCAGTATGGATTATGGTACAAACGGACAGAGGGAGTGAAGCTACAAAGCTTCACAGATGCATATTGGGTAGGGAGTCGATTAGATTATAAGAGCACATCAGGAGGAATTTTAAACCTTGGGTTAGTTGCAGTTTCTTGGTACAGTGGGAAATAGAAGTCAGTTGCACTTAGCTCAATAGAGGATGAATACATGGCTGCAAGTCAGGCAGCATGTGAGGCCATTTGGATGCAGAAAATTCTAGTTGGTTTAATTGATTAGAGGATGGATCCAACTATGATCTATTGTGATAATCAGAGTTGCATTAGATTCTCTGAGAATCTAGTATTTCATGACAAGTCCAAGCACATCGAAATTCGATATCATCATCTCAGAGACTGTGTGGTGAGGAGGATCATTTTGTTGCAGTATATTTCGAGCGAGGAGCAAGATGCTGACATTTTGACTAAGGCATTTTCAAAGTGTAAATTCGAGTTCCATAAAGACAGGATCGGTGTGGCAGATAATCCCTTTCTTGTTGAGAGGGAGTGTTGAAATGTGGCAACAAGAATATTCCAATTTTAATTTGTCCTTGAACTAAAATTGATAATTAAAATTCGAATTTAGTCTCACTAGCTGTTTGAAAAATAATTAACGAATTCATCTTGAGTTTATTAGTTGGAGAAGTTCAAACATGAAGTCTTTGTGAATTCATGCAACAATTATCCCTTTGATTGATGAAGTTATCCCTTAATTAAGGAGATAAGGATGAATTTTATTTGAGTTGTAATTAGTTAGGTTAGTTAATTGAGTTTAGTCCAGTTAAATTAGTTCCAAACAGTTTGAGGAACTAATTGTGAGTTCAGTCAGTTAATGCATGCATGCATGAAACTAGTGTACTCCAGATAACTGAATATTCTATCATAAATAACTCATGCATGTCAGTTTAGACAAAGAATCAGTTGAGATTAAAGGCAAGGACAATGTACTATTAGTTGCAAGAATTTTCCTATAAGAAAATCTCTTACAAGCAGAAGGAATTCATTCCTTGATATTTGTGTAGTTTTATAGTGTGTTGGAGCAGTGTGTGAGATCAGTGTCACACAAGGTTACAACAGGAACACCCAGGGAAAACAACGCAAGGAAATAGGATGAATGGAGGGCAGAGGGAAAGGCATATGAGTTGTCTAGTCTATCTATGAGCAATGACAGGGATTGTACTAAGAGCTGGATAGCTGTGACAACTAAAGCTTTGTGTAATCCTAATATATTTCTAGTTGTATGATAATACAGATAGCAGGGTTTTTAGCTGAGGCTTTCCCCAAAGTATTCTTCTATGTTCCATGCGTATTGATTCTTCTTCTCTGTTATATGTGTTATGTTTGATCTTGCTCAAATTTATTCAGCTTCCGCAAGTTTGATTGTAGAAGTAGATTAAGTATTTTCCTTTAGTCTATTGCATAATCAGGTTAATCTACAGTGAGAATTTCTACACGTATATGTGAAGTGTGAAGTGTTTATGTCTTTATAATAAAGGTTTAAATATTATATATGCCTTTATATTTATTATGAAACATATATAATTATATATGGATATTTTGAAAGGGGAAAGGTCATTATTATTAAAGTCTAAAAGGTAATAATTAAATATTACTTTTAATTGGAGTATTTTTGCTTTTGGACATCAATATTATTGAAAGTGAAGGCAATAGTTACAGATATGGAGAAGTTGATCTGGGCTAATTTTTCCCTATGGAAATCATAAATGGAGGATATGCTAATTCTAAAAGATCAATATTTTCCAATTGAGGTCACAACAAAGAAACCCTCATCGATGGCAGATGAAGAGTGAAATAAGCTAGATAGATAGGTCGTTGCAACAATCTGCCAATATCTAGCAAAGAATACGTATTTCAATGTGTCCATAGAAAAGGCGACAGAAGGATTATGGAAGAAACTCCATGATCTATACGAGAATAACACGACATCAAACAAAGTGTTCTTGATGAAGAAGATTTATAATTTCAACATGAAGGAGGGTGCTTCAGTTGCTCAACACTTGAACAAATTTAATATTATTACTAATTAGCTTTACTCTGTTAAAATCATTATAGATGATGAAATTAGAGCCATGTTTTTAATGTGTTCTATGCCAAATAGCTGGGAAAATTTAATTGTAGCTATGAGCACTTTAGCAACTGCAAGGACCATGAAGTTTGACGATGTCAACAACAATTTAATGAATGAGGAGTTGCGATGTAAGTCAATTGCAAAAAACCAGGGAGGATAAGCTCTAACTCTAGTTGATCGTGGTAGGAGAATTGATTAAGGCCAACAAGGGTGATCAAGATTGAGAGGACGATTGAAATCAAGGAGGGGCAGGATCATTTTCTTTCATTGTTGAAAACCTGGGCCCATGAAGTTACAATGTCAATTCTGGAGGAAAAGGCAAAAGGACCAGAGGCAAGCCAGTACAAATCACAAGTTATCCAACACAAATGAAGGTGAGACTACTGTTGTAGCCACAGATGGTGATGTGTTGTTTACAGTTTCAATAGATGATACATGTGTATATGCATCTAGCAGAAGATTTAATTAGATCCTTGACTGTGGGCATCTCACCATGTAACCTCAGGCAAAGATGGTTTTGTTAAATATAATTCTGGTGATTATGGTAGAGTGCATTTGGGGAATAATCATTTTTGCAGTATTGCTGGAGTGGGAGATGTCTAGGTCAAGATGAAGGGTGGAAAAGATATATTATTGAAATAGGTCAGCGATGTACCAGAAATACACATGAGTTTTATCTCTATGGGATGGTTAGATGATGAAGGCTATTCCACAAGCTTTGGAAAAGGAGGTTGGAAAATTAGTAAAGGAGCGTTGGTCGTGGCCAAAGGACCCAAGACAAGAACATTATATACATTGAAGGAAATGATATGAAAATCACATTTGGCTTCTATCACAAGAGAAGGAAATTCAACAGATCTGTGGCATAAGTGCTTGGGTCACATGAGCGAGAAGGGCTTAAAAATCCTTGTTGGTAAAAAATTATTGTCAGGTTTGAAATCCTATAATCTTGATATTTGTGATCATTGTATATATGGTAGACAAAGAAAGGTTTCATTCCTTAGAGGTGGCCATGACAAAAAGAAAAATGTGTTAGAATTGATACACTCATATGTGTTTGGTCCTGTTAACATCAAGTCATTAGGAGGAGCATCATATTTTGTAACATTTATAGATGATGCATCCAGGAAGGTTTGGGCCTATCCTATGAGAAGTAAAAGTGAAGTGTTTGGAATATTTAAAAAAATCCATGTTGTTTTTGAAAGAGAAACTAACAAATTCTCAAGTGCTTGAGAATAGATAATGGTGGAGAATATTTCTCAAATGCATTCAAGGAATATTGTAACAGGTTTGGCATAAAGCATGAGAAGATTGTGCCTGGTACTCCTCAACAGAATGGCGTCGCAGAAAGGACGAATCAGACCATTATTAAAAAGGTGTGAAGTATGTTGTCCAATTCTGGTTTGGAGAAGAACTTTTGGGCTGAAGCAGTCAGGACCACTTACTACATTATAAATAGATCTCCAAATACAACTTTGGATGGTGGTATCCCTGAACAATTATGGTTTGGTAAGAATTTGAATTATTCTCACTTGAAAATATTTGGATGTGGAGCATTTGTACATATTCCCAAAGAAAATAGAACTAAGCTAGATGATAAATCTATGAAATGCATTTTTCTAGGATATGCGTATGAAGAATTTGGTTATCGTCTATGGGATCCAGTCAAACATAAAATTATTAGAAGTAGTGATGTTATATTTAATGAGTCAGAAATGTTGAAGAGAACTATAGGTGAGTTGGAGGTCAAGAAAGTTATTGACAGGTTTGAAGAGCAGCATGAAGACATCCCACCAATGAAATAAAATGAACAACAAATTCAGGAGCAAGAAGAACAACGAGTGGAAAATGAAAAACACCAAGAAGAAGGAATCTTGTAGGAACCTTACAGGAGATTCAACCTGATAATGCACCACCATAGTTGATTCATAGAGATTCTAGGTCTCATAAACCTTCACAAAAGTATCCTCCTTCAAACTATATTTTATTGACTAATGAAGGTGAGCGTAATTGTTTTCAAGAAAACTTGAGCACAGTAAATAATGGAAGAAAGTGATGGAGGAAGAAATGAACTCTTTGCTGGAAAATAAAACTTGTGAGTTGGTAAATCTCCCAAAAGGAAGAAAGGATCTAAAAAACAAATCGGTTTACAAGATTAAGCATGAAGGTGAGGAAAAGAAGTAGAGGTATAAAGGAAGGATGGTGGTGAAATTATTTTCCCAAAAATAAGGTATTGACTTCACTGAAATGTTCTCACTTGTTGTTAAAATGTCATCCATTAGAGTCATTCTTGGTCTTGTTGTTGCTTTAGACTTTGAATGTGAACAGTTAGATGTTAAAACTGCTTTCCTTCATGGTGAATTGGAGGAAGAAATTTATATGGAGCAGCCATAAGGCTTCATAGAAAAAGATAAAGAAGACCTTATTTGTAGGTTGAAGAAGAGTCTCTATGGGTTGAAACAGGCACCTCGACAATGGTACAATAAATTTGATTCATTTATGTTGGAACATGGTTTTCACAGGCTGGAAGCTTCCCATTGTGTCTATATCAAGAGGTATGATCAAGGAAAGTATATGATATTATTTTTATATGTGGATGACATGTTGATTGTTGGGAATGATAAGAATAAGATCAATAGGTTGAAGAAATATTTGGGAAGCAAATTTACATAGAAGTATTTGGGACCAACACAACAGATATTGGGCATGAGGATTATGTGTGATAGGAAAAACAAAAGGTTATGGTTGTAACAAGAAAAATATATCAAGAAGGTGCTTGACAGGTTTAATATGAATGATTCCAAGTCAGTTGGTACACCCCTTTCATCCCACTTCAAGCTGAGTACTGATTTATGTCCTAGAGATGACAAGGGGAAGGAAGAGATGAGAACGATTCCTTATGCTTCAACAGTTGGTAGCTTGATGTATGCCTTGTTATGTACATGACCAGACATTTCATATTTGTAGGAGTAGTGAGAAGGTTCCTTGCCAATCAAGACAAACAACATTGGGAATTAGTAAAATGAATTTTGAGGTATCTCAAGGGCACTAGTCATTATTGTTTATGTTTTGGTCATAATGAGACTATGCTTGAAGGATTTAAAAATGCACATATGGTTGGACATATGGACACCATAAATTCCACTATAGGTTATTTGTATACATTTGCAAGTGCAACAATATCTTGGGTGTCAAGGCTACAAAGAATAGTAACTCTCTCTACAACAGACGCAGAGTACATAGCTGCAAAAAAAAATTGTAAAGAGATGTTGTTGATGAAATGATTCCTAGGAGAGATAGGAATAAAGCAAGGCAAGTATGTGTTATATTATGATAGTCAGAGTACCATTCACTTGGCGAAAAACCCAGCATTTCTCAAAAACCAAACACAATGACTTAAGGTACCATTGGATCCAACATGTGTTGGAGGAAGGAAAATTATCCTTGGAAAAGATCCATACATATAGGAACCCTGTTGATATGCTCACTAAGGTTCTACAAAGAAATAAACCTGAGTTATGTAGAGACATGGTAGGACTCGGTGTGACTTGATTCATGACTCTTATTTGGCTTCAAGTGGGAGAATGTTAAGTGTGAATCCAAACCAACACACTCTGTGCTAATGCCAGTGCCAACTCCCCTCCACTCCGTTGTCCCAGTCGTTGTTGCCACACCGGCGTTGAACCTACCACACTGCCATTAATTTTTAGATCTTCATCTAAATCACATGCAGGATTCTAGATCCTCCTTTAGCCTTTATAATTTTGTATTTTCTCAGTGTGAGCAAGGAAACTTAAGGCCAAGGCCTGTTGTGTAATCAAAAGTGATTTATGTTCTCTAGTTATTCATTTTATCTCTTATGTTGTCAATTTATCTCTTGTGCTGTCTGTGGTTTCTATGATTGAGTAATTTTTTTGTCGGCCTGTCTATCTATCATATTCATCTAAAATGACTTCAACGGATGATAAAAAAATTATCATTGAGATGAGAAGTACTTTACAATACAATAAGGGACATATGTTAGTTATATGTTAGGAAAAATGATGTGATGTTAATAAAATAATAATCATGATAAAACATAATGTTAATTCAATTAAAAAATAATAATAATAAATAATAAATATATTTGAAAACAATTATTTAATTTTTTTTTAATATGTAGAAGTTCAAGTAAAGCTATTTTATATATTACACATCCTATTTTATATTTTTATGTTTATTATATATATATATATATATATATATATATATAATAATATATATATATATATATATATATATATATATATATATATTATATAAGATATAGATATATAAAGAGCTAATATAGATTAAGAGGAAAGGTTTAAATTTTTACTCAAATTTTGCATTCAAAAGAAATTGTATTTTAATAAAATTTAATCTATCTTAACAATTGGGAGATGGTTTTATATTTGTAAAATCCCAACTTTTTCTTTAAAATTTTGTTGAATTTTATATTAACTCTATATAAATATCTAAAAAATAATATCATTCCAACTTTCTATAAAAAAAAAATAGCCTACAACCTCTCATTTTGCACTACAATTTTAGCTAATTCTACTTTAAAATTTGAGCCAAGATTAAAAACCTATGGTATAAGGAAAAAATAAGAAAAAGATAAATGGAGAAACGTTCCAACCCCTCATCCAAGATGCCATTAATGAGGGGTTGGAATGTTTCTTCATTTATTTTTCCGTAAATACTAAAATAAATATGTATTTATTGTAAATTAATATTAAAATAATCTAACAAGGTTGGAAGAAAAATTAATTCAAGTGGTATAAAGTCAAAAACTTTGGCTCTAATTTATTAAAATCGAAATGTGTTTCATAAAATCTTATGAATATGAGGATGATAAACAAGGGTTGCATGCAACAGTAGTCCCTACCAGGAATGTTTCATAAAGAATTCCCTAATTTGCATGCAGTGGTCCTTGCCAAATTTTATTGGGTTAATTTGCGCTTGGAGGTACAATTTCGAAATTCAATTATTTTTTTTTTCAGCCTAAAAAAACCATAGCTTTTCATTATAAAATTTCGAAATTCAATTATTTTCTTTTGTCAGCCTAAAAAACGCATAACTTTTCATTATAAAAATGATTACAGTAGCTTGTTTTTGTGATGCTTTTTCAACAAGCAATTTTGAATTTTGAAATTCAGCTAAACAAGTTATAAAAATGATTACAGTAGCTTGTTTTCGTTATGCTTCTTAAAAAACAATTTTGAATTTCAAAGTTCAATTAAACCGTAATTTCTTAATTACTTAATTCAAATGGAATTACCAAAATGAAGTATGACAAGAAGAGTAAGTCTTCAGAGACTTATGGAAACCTGTTACTTGCAACGGAATACCAAATATGTAAAGTCTGCCTCAGCTGTCTCTGGCAAAGACTGAACTAATGGCTCTCTCTTTAGGAGAAATTTAAACTGGTTTTCACTTTCCATAGATCGTATTTCAAGGGCCTCCTGATATTGTTTTTTAGGAGGTGGGCTTTGGGCAGACTGATGAGTTTCTTCGGCCAGGCAAAGTCGACGATCCCGCACGCGCACCTGAGCTCTAACAAGTGCCTGCATGCAACGTAATGTGGTATTGGTTTGCTTTCTCACATTATATCCTCTTACTAGCACCTGCAACCTCACAAGCCCCTTTAGTGCTCGCAAAGCTCGCCTGGCCTGAACAAAATGAAATCAAATACAATATTCAAAATCTATTCTATACCCAAAACCTATTCAAAACCAACATGAGGCACAACAAAAACCACGTACATGAAAAATATGAACCATATTTATGAATCTGGATGAATCTTTAAACATTCTTGAAATTAACCAATATGTTAATTAAGAGATTGGCGATGTTCTTGTAAAACTCCTTGAGGCTTTTACAGTGGAAATAATCTTGCGATTCAGAAATGGGAGCAAGTATTCATTTTTTGAAATGAAAATTCAACCACTGAAACGTCTTAACCAGATATCCTTTGAATGTTGTCTGTATCTTGGTCACCGCCCAAAGTTCTCTTGGATTTACTTCCCAAAGTTCTCTTGCATTTACTTCCCACTAGTTCGAAGGTCAAGTCAGACGAACAACTTGAGCAGCAGCTTGAGCAGATGCAACTGCAACTTCTGCCACGGCTGCAGTCGCTACAGCCACAACAATGGCATGGATGAAAATCATCAACATATGAAGCTGCCTTTTCAAGGCGGTCATGGTGTGAATATTTCCCAAAATCCCATTTACGCTTCTCTTTTGGGCCTTTTTATTTTTATTTTTTTGGACACAAAAAGATCATTAGAATTTGATAAAGTATTTTCTTCAAAACATGAGAGCCCTCAAATGAAACCATCTCTCAAGGCAGGAGCAAAAGCTCTTAGTACCTACCTTTTTTTTCTTTCCCTGCATCAAGTTCTTTGCCTTTAACTTTGGAGGAAAAATTAAATTTCTTTGAATCGCTGGATTTAGAATCCCTTGCATGTGATATAAAAGCCCTTTTCATGGTTCTGAACCATGACCCCCCTTTCTTCCCCATACTAGTGCATTAATATTTCTTTCCTGTAACATCCGCCTAAAAAATATATCTCTGTAGGAAAAAATACGATCTTCAGAAATAAACACAAGAAAACAATCATAAATAGTTAAAGCTTATTCAACCGTTAAATTTCAATAGTGTTCAAAATACAGACCCAACTGGTACTTCTTGTGGCAGAAAATCTCACAACGTTTGCTGCACAGCCATAATAGCTCACAAGGTTGCTAAACTCTCTTTGAACTTCCAAGTCAAACTTTGGTTCGCTAGGAGGTAGACACGTTGGACATGCAAAAGAGATAGAGGCAAAGACGCATGAGAGACAGGAAGGTGGTAAAATTATGGGCCCACGGAATTTTAAGTGTTTGAAATATACTTTTATATTATACATTTTTTTTGCATGTGTTACAAGTGTCTTTTTAAAAGCTCTGTCTCTCGCAGAAATGAACCTTGATGGATGACCATGGGAAGAGCCAAAGTAGTTGAAAATAATTAAATATTATTTTGTATTAATGGAGAAATGGTTACATAGTTGTAACGTATCTCCTTAGTTTAGGATTTGTTCCTAGAATTTAGGAGTTTGGTTGCAACTTCCTGATTTCTGAAGTTGTACTTAAATGATGTAATCCTTCATTTGATGGTAATAGAGTGTACGAGAGTGATCTCTCTGTTTTGTGAGTGTAGTCTCCAAGTGCAGGCCACACCTGTGAGCTACATCTCCTTCTTTTCAATTCTCTTTACATTTTATCTTGGTATCAGAGCTCAGAGTAGGGACAACCTTATTTTTTAGGATGAATCATTGATTATATAACTGTAGTGGCAGTGGAGTATCAGGTGGACTGCAGTAACACCTGAAGATGAATCTCAGATGACTTATCATCTCTTAGCACAAGAAAGGGTTGGCATAGACTTGTTGAGTGCCATTTTTTGAGCAGAAGCAGGTTGACACGAGTTTTTAATGAACAGACGCACCTATTGGCGCGGGTTTGAGGCTAATAAGCACGCCAACGAAAAAGAAACTTCATTGGCGCGTATCCGTAGCTGTTAATCGCACCAATTTTCGAAACACTTCATCTATTTTGTTTATGTGCTTGTGGCGCGTATCTGTAGTTGTTGAGAAAGTGCTAAGGAGCCAACCTCTTTCTCTTTGAAAATCTGCAATTTTTCTTTGCAGATCGGGGTTGCCCGGTGGTGGCACTTTGAATTTGCGGATCTGTTCAGTGGCAGCAGATCAAAGTAGGCCGGTGGTGGCGTGTTGAAGTTCCTGATCTACTCGATGGCAGCAGATCGGACTTGCCCGGAGGTGGCGCATTGGAGTTCCAGATCTGTTTGGTGGCAGCAGATCGGACTTGCCCAGTGGAGGCGTATTGCCCAGTGGTGGTGCATTGAAGTTCCGGATCTGTTCGGTGGCAACAGATCAGACTTTCCCGATGGAGGCGTATTGCCCGGTGGTGGCACATTGAAGTTCCGGATCTATTCGGTGGCAGTAGACCAGACTTCCCCGGTGGTGGCACATTAAAGGTACATTTTTTTTTTTGCAAAATAGAGGTTTGTATCTGGTATAAGTCAATATGAATAATAGTTTAGAATCATATCTCCACGAGTCTGGCAAACTCGATGGATCAAATTTCAACAACTGGAAATTCAAGATACAGACTTTGCTTGAAAGTGCAAATGCGTGGGCGATCGTCACAGGAAATGAGCTGAGAGCAGGAACAACGACACAAGAAAAACATTGGGATAAAAGGGAGACAAACGCAAAGGTCATATTGAAAATGTCCATCAAGGACAATGTTATCCCTCATATTAGAGACTGTAAATCGGCCGCTGACATTTGGATGACAATCAAAAACCTGTACGAGACGCAGAATACAAACCATGTCTTGTCACTTAAAGGAAAGTTGTTTGCATTGAAGATGGAGGATAATGAGTCCGTTGCTGGATTCATTGCCAGAGTCAAGGATCTGAGTGACAGATTGGGAGAAATCGGAGAGAAAGTTTCCGATTCAGATCTGATCACGCTCACATTGAACAAAATGATTGATGAATACTAGATGTTCATCATAGGGCTGTCAGCAAGGGAGAAAGTCCCTTCATTTGAAGAACTGACTGGGATCCTGCTACAGGAAGAAGAGCGTCGAAAAAATTTGAAAAATCAGAGCAATGACCTTGCTCTGATGACAAAAAGGAGACAGTACAGAGGGAAGCAGTACCAGCACCAGCAACCGCAACAACAGCAGCAGAAAGGAGCCAACGCATTTCGGAAGAGACCATTTAAAGGTATGTCTGCTAATGATTTTCCCATCAAGAAATGTTTTTACTATGGAAAACCTGGTCATCAAATTAGAGAGTGTTATAAGAGGCAAGCAGATGAAGGAAGAAACAAACAGAGAAAACATAAGGGTTACTTTGTTGGGGAAGAAGAGGACCACAACCACAAACTTCGACTATTTACAGTCGATTGTGCTCTTTCAGCTTCAAAGGGAGATGATGACGACATATGATATGTCGACTCTGGCGCATCCTCACATATGACTGGTAAGAAGGACTGGTTTGAATTTCTTGAAGAAACTTCATGTGGGTTGAAAATTTATTTAGGAGATGATAGTGGATATGAGATCAAAGGACATGGTGGCATTCCTGTAAATTTACCTAGTGGTGACATTAGACATCTTAAAAATGTATTTTATGTCCCAGGAATTAAGAAAAATTTGGTCTTTGTCTCAATGATTACTGATCAGGATATGCAAGTTCAATTCTTTAAGAATAACTATGTCATTAAGGATAGCCAGATGGAAACAGTTGCAAAAAGAGTGTGCGTGGGGAGCTTGTACATATTAGATGCAAAGAGTATTCCACAACAAGCAATGGTTGCAGCCGAATCAACAGTCGAAGATCTCTAGCATCATAGATTCGGCCATCTTAATCTGCAAGACCTCATCTTACTTCATAGAAAAGGTATGGTTGATGGACTACCTGTTTTTCATAATGTTAAGTTATATTTTGATGGATGTGCATTAGGGAAAATGCATAGAGAAGAGTTCCCTTTGCATGTTAACAGAAAGGAAAGGGATATTTTGGAATTGGTGCAAACAGATATTTGTGGACCTATGCAAACTAGGTCACTAGGAGGAGCATATTACTCTCTTGTTTACAGATGATTGCACTAGATATTCATGGATATACTTCTGAGTAAAAAGAGTCAAGCGTTTCAGTATTTTAAAGAGTTTAAATCTATGGTAGAGAACCAGACAGGAAAAAGGATAAAAATTCTTCGCTCAGATCAAGGGGGAGAATACAGGTTGGGAGAGTTCATGAATTTCTGCAAGCATCATGGGATTGTGCAGCATTTTACAGTGCCACACACTCCACAGCAGAATGGAGTGGCAGAACGGAAGAATATAACTCTTGTGGAGTGCGCAAGGAGCATGCTACAAGGTAAGGGTCTATCAAATGGTCTTTGGGCAGAAGCTATTAACACTGTTGCATACTTGAAGAATAGGAGTCCTACTAGATGTTTAGGCTTCAAAACCCCTTTTGAAGCATTGTTTGGATTCAAACCAGCAGTTAGTCACTTCAGAATATTTGGGTCAAAAGCTTATGCTCATATACGTAAGGCAAATAGGAAGAAGTTAGACCCCAAAGCCCTGAAATGTATATTTGTTGGATATGGCATTGAGTTCAAGGCATATAAGTTATATAATCCTGTGACTCACAAGGTTTTTGCAAGTAGAGATGTCATATTTCATGAACAGGTTGAAGAAGGAAAGGAGGATTCTAACAATGATTTCCACATTCCATTGCTTATAGAAGAAAACAGTGAGGAAGATGAAGAGCAGGAGCATAAACAAGAAGAAGTAACAAATAATGTAATCAATGATGATGCAAGTGTTGAAATAGACAGAATTGAGGTAAGTCCCCTACCCAGGAGATCAGGTAGGAAGACTCTATTACCTGCTAAATTGAAAGACTATGCTTTAATGTCAAATATTTTAAACATTGTAGAACCTGCAAATTATGAGGAAGCAAGTAAATCTGATGCATGGAGGGCTGCAATGTGTGAGGAAATAGAGTCAATAGACAGAAACCATACTTGGGATTTGGTTGAATTTCCTGAAGGTAAAACCCCCATAGGATGTAAATGGCTATATAAACCAAAAATAAATGCAGATGGGAGTATAGAGAGATTTAAAGCTAGACTGGTAGCAAAGGGTTACTCACAGCAAGAGGGAATAGATTTCGATGACATCTTTGCTCCTGTAGCCAAATTAAACACCATTAGAATGTTAATTTCCTTAGCAACAAAACACAAATGGAAGCTACACCAGCTAGATGTCAAATCTGCATTTCTAAATGGTGATTTAAAAGAGGAAATTTACTTAGTATAGCCGGGAGGATTTGTAAAGCAAGGGCAGGAACATCTTGTTTGCAGATTGAAAAAGGATTTATATGGTTTAAAGCAAGCACCTAGTTCTTTGTACGAAGAGGTTGATTCTTTCTTTTTAGAGCATGGTTTTCATAGAAGTTTAAATGACCCAAATTTGTATGCCAAGTACAATAATCAGAGGCAGATTATTTTGATTTCTTTGTATGTGGATGACATGATTATAACAGGAGATGCAAATGATTTAATCAGAGGAATCAAAAGGCTTATGGCACAAGTTTTTGAGATGAAGGATCTTGGAAGCCTTCATTATTATCTGGGATTAGAAGTATGCAAAGATACTGGGCAAAATTTTCTTACCCAAGGGAAGTATGCCAGAAATCTGTTGGAAAAATTTGGTATGGATCAGTGTAGATAAGCAGCGACACCTTTGCAGCAGAATCTGAAGTTGAGAAGTGACGATGGCACTAAAGAGGTTGATGCTACAATGTACCAATAGCTGGTTGGTAGCGTGATATATCTTACAACAACCAGACTTGACTTAGCATACTCTGTTAGTGTGTTGAGCCAATTTATGTCAAAACCACTTGAAAGTCACTGGATAGCAGCAAAGAGCATGTTGAGGTATCTGTGTGGTACTGTTAATTATGCTATTTTATACACTGACGTATCTGATGTTACTCTAGCAGGTTTTTCAGACTCAGACTAGGTAGGTAACTTTGATGATCGAAAGTCCATCACAGGTTACACATTCAATATAGGATCTGGGGTCATAGCATGGAGTAGTAAGAAGCAGAGTACTGTAGCTTTGTCATCATGTGACGCTGAGTATCAAGCATTGTGTGCAGTGATGTGTGAAGCAATCTGGTTGAGAAGGCTTCTCAATGATGCAGGAAAAGAACAGAAGAATTCCACTTCCATCAAAAGTGACAACCAAAGTACCATTAAATTGGCACACAATCCAGTGTTCCATAAAAACACCAAACATATAGACACTCAGCTCCATTTTATCAGAGAGAAAGTACAGTCAAAGGAAATTATTGTTGAATATTGTAAAACTTGTGACATTGTGGCTGATATTTTTACAAAGCCTCTTGCACGAGTGAAGTTTGAATTGTTTAGAGGGATGTTAGGAGTCCAGGAGAACCCTTTCTGCATTAAGGGGGGGATTTGAAAATAATTAAATATTATTTTGTATTAATGGAGAAATGGTTACATAGTTGTAACATATCTCCTTAGTTTAGGATTTGTTCCTAGAATTTAGGAGTTTGGTTGCAACTTCCTGATTTCTGTAGTTGTACTTAAATGATGTAATCCTTCATTTGATGGTAATAGAGTGTACGAGAGTGATCTCTCTGTTTTGTGAGTGTAGTCTCCAGGTGCAGGCCACACCTATGAGCTACATCTCC
>APFE031074845.1:19715-34359 GCA_000404065.3 Pinus taeda
TCAGAACTGTAATTTTGGCAATAAGTGCCATTTTGGACATGGCTTTAGAGGTATGTAGGGGGATTTTTTATTTCTCTTTGGATTCAATAGACAACAATTTTTTAAAATTGTTTATGTTTCGAAGAGTTCTCATTATTTCGGATTCATGGATTGTTATTGCATGTAATTATGCCAGATGAAGATTCGGATCCCTTCGAGTCTCAATCAAAAATGAATGTAATTCCAAACTCAATTTTATCCCCTTTTGGTAGTATAACGATTATTTTGGAATTAAAGGATGCTGAAGTGCACTTCCTGGGGCGTCAACTCTATTTCCTGATTAGAAATACCGTGGACTGGTGGCTGATTGTGGGCATTTTTTATGTGATTGCAGAAACTATCAACTCTTTACATTGGCTCTAAATCTGGGGCAATGGATACTAAAATGACAAAAAAAAACATGTATGGAAAGAAGTTGGGAAGTGTCCAAAAGCATAAAATCAGCAAAGAAATAACTGTGGAATAAAATGTAAAAAATATGGATTCATTCAAAAGGCGAGGAAATTAAAAAATGAAATGGCTGCATTTAAAGCACACATGAAATTAAAGAACAAAATAGATGCATTTTCCATTGAGTTTTTGAATAAGGTCTTCTTTTTCAATATCAATAATATCATATGCAATAAATAGACACAGTTAAAGCACAAACACTGTTAAATTTCATAAAATGGATGCATTTAAAGCACAAGAAATTAAAGAACAAACTCTATGCATTTTCCATTGAGTTTTTGAGTAAGCTTTTGGTAAATTCACCTTGAAGTTGCTGCATTAAATTTACACTTGAACAGGTTTTGCAACATGTTCTTCATCATTGTCTGCAGGTAGAGGAATATCATAGAACAAGACAGAAATATCTCTTAGAACAAAGAACATTTCAATAAACGTGCCTGGAACAGAGATCATTTCAATAAATTTTCATGCCGGCAGCCTGAACACACCTGAGCGGAAGCTAACATGCAATGAAGAGGGGAAGAGGGTGTAAGAGGGTGGTCGAATGAAGCTGGTAGCTATAAACAATCCTGGCAGCCAGCAGTGACAAGTGCAAGCTTGTAAGCTCAACGGGTTTATAGTGAAAACTTTGCTTCGACCTTTGTTTCAAAAAATTAAAATAAAATAACTTGCTGCAACCTTAAGATTAAAAACTTAGGATAAAATAGCTTTTGAAAACTTTTCTTCGACGTTCGTTTCAAAAACTTTAAATAAACCGCATCAATATAAATGAACGGTTTTGAACTGAAGGATTGCGTAGCTCTACAACTCAAACCCTAATGGCGACAACGAGGTCAAAACCTAGGGGCAACGCAAAGGAAGGGAGGAAGACCATCAACAGCCCAGTCCAGCAGGAACTGACAGCGGCCAAAGAAACAAAGGTATGATAGAAGATGTCAGGAGGGGAGAGATCCCCTCCTACCGGGATACGGTGGCATGAGACAGACAGAGTAGCTAGGAGACAGAGGAACGGAAGAACACGGGCCCAGTGCTAGGAACTTCCTGGCAAACAGGCTTCAGAGGAAAGTGCCTGCCATGTACAACGGAGAAACCCAGATATGTGATCCCAGTGAACAAACTGGAAAAGTACAGAAGCTATATGAGGGATCACGCCCTTATCTGCAAGTTCTTAGGAGTCTGGCGATCGGAAAGAGACCTCACCAAGTGGATTTAGCAAAAATGGCAGCCCCAAAGCCACATCGAGCTCAAGCTGGGAGCGAAAGGCTTCTTTATGGTAATCTTCTTTAACCTGCAAGATAGAGATAAGGTATTTGAAAATGGCCCGTATTTCTATTATAATGCCAGTCTATTCATGCGTTTCTGGGAAGAATGCTACAACCCTGATAAAGAAACCTTTCTGGCTGCACCTGTCTGGGTCCGCCTATTCGGGCTCCCCACAGACTTCTAGGACCCGGACATCTTGGAAGGGATAGGAAACTCAATAGGAACCTTCGTGAAAATAGCAGAAACTACAAAGAAAGGTAGATACACCTCGTACGCCAAGATATGTGTTTACATGAACCTAGCAAACCCCATCCCCGACACAATAGAGCTTGAATATCATGAAGATGTTTGGCAGCAGAACATAGATTATGAACACATCCTGTTTATGTGTCGCAGGTGCCATACCCATGGCCACCTGGCAAAGGAATGTCTAATAACCAGGGAGGAAGAATAAAGTAGAAGGCCCCTGCAAAAAAAGAAATAGCCAGACCAGGAGGAATTCCAAGAGGTGAGAAGCAAAAGTAAAGCCAACAAGGAAACCTCCCAGAAAGAAAGGAAAGGAAAACAATCTGCCACAGTGAATCCAAACAGTTTTGCAATATTGCAGGTAGAGGAAGACGAGGAAGATCAACCCATGGAAAATCAGGAGGATAAAGGCTCGGAGTGCAGTGAGAGCAGCGAAAGAAACCAAGCTAAAAGGAAATCCCCGAGCGAGCCACCAGAAAAAGATAAGGAACTAGATGAACAAACTGAATAGATGGAGACAGACCAGGAGACCGGTAAGGAAGACCTAAGCCAGGAAGAAGAAGTATTGAGAAAACTACTGAATGAATGGAAGAACCTAGATGAGAGGTTTATTCCAGAAGAGAAAAAGAGTTTGTATGCGGAAACCTTTCAACAATATAAAACCAAACTAGAAAAAGGCAAAGCCTCACCAGAAGAATACCACGAGACTCAAAAGGAAAGCAAACCAGATCAGAATGGACAAAGTAAAGGGGGGAAAAAAGGGAAGAAAAAACCTTAAGGATTCTATCCAACTCATGGGAGAAATGTTAGTCAATACAGGGAGAGTGGAACCGTTATCAGCAGTGTTTCAAAACCTATCCCAAGTTAACCAATGATTTTGACATCGTGGAATATCAGAGGCTTAAATAGCAAAGGAAAACACAGACATCTGGCAGCAAGACTCAAAAAAGACAAACCACAGATTATGCTAATCCAAGAAACTAAAATCTCAGGCCAGAAAATGGAGGAAATTCTCAATAAAATAAAACCGAGATACGAACATGTAACTATAGATGCCAAAGGGAGTGCAGGAGCGATAGCAATTCTCTAGAATCCAACAGAAGTCCTCACTAATTGGCGGATAGGAATGCCAAGAATCCTCACAGGGAGATTCAGACTAATAGGACAAAGTGAATGGGTGGTAATCTCGGTTGTCTATGGGCCCCACACCCGGGCAGACAGTGACCTGTTTCTCAAACAGCTGACAAAGATTAGAAATGTGCACCAGGAGCAGAGATGGATCCTAGCAAGCGACTTCAACTTAATCACATCTAGAGAAGAGAAAAGAGGTGGAATAAGCAGAGAAGACTCGGAGATGGAAAGATTCAGAGAAGTGCAGATAGAACTAAGGGTGGTTAATATCCTAACCATAAACGGGAAATTCACCTGGAATAACAGAAGAGGTGGGTCCAAACAGATCGCTTCAAGACTGGACAGATTCCTCATCTCAGAGCACACAATCAGGCTGGATATCTTCTATGAAGCCTCTATCCTACCCTCAATAGGGTTGGACCACTGGCCAATAAAGCTCGAAATAGCCTTAAATGATCAGAACAAAAAGAGACCCTTCTGGTTCGAGTCCTTTTGGCTTCGTGCCCCTGACTTCCTAAACAAAGTAAGAGGCTGGTGGCACGACAACAAAAGCAGTAAGGAAGTCCGTAGTAAAATGCACTCATTTCAGCTAAGACTCAAAGAAATCAAGAGCAAAATCAAGAAGTGGAACAGGGAAGAATTCGGCAACATCCACCAGGAGCAAGGCAAACTCCAGTCCATATTGGAAAGAATCCAGCAGCAAATCATCCCGGATGAATGAAGTCAAGAACTAGCTGAGGAGGAAGGCAGAGTAATCTCTCAATTGGAGGAAAGGCGAAAACAGGAAGAAATCTTGTGGAAGCAGAAATCCCGGGTCCAATGGCTAAAAGAGGGAGACAAAAACTCCAAATTCTTCCATAAAGCTATGATGAACCATTTCCAACACAACAAAATCTTCTCCTTGAAAGACAAGGAGGGAAACAGAGTGACACAGCAGGATGAAATAGAACAACTCTTGGTGGAGCACTTCAAAGGCATTCTCTCTAAACCAAATGTCAACCGATCTGAGGACATAGACAAAATCTGCCACCATATTCCTAAGAAAGTCTCCAGAGATCAAAACCTGGCCCTTCTTAGGGTAATCACCAAGGTGGAACTTGAAGAGACAATCAACAAAATGCCAAAAAATAAGGCCCCGGGCCCCAACTGATTCACCATTGAATTTTCTCAGGCGACTTGGAGCTTCATGGGGAATGATCTACTAGACCTTGCAGAGGAGTCCAGGTGTTCCAATTGCATGCACCAGGGCTTGAACGCCACCTTCCTGGCTCTAATCCCAAAGAATGGCTGCTCGGATGAATCGTAGGGTTTCAGGCCATTTCCCTATGTAATGTTGTCTACAAAATCCTCGCAACTGTCATGGTAAACAGGCTTAAGCCGATCCTACCGGATCTCATTGCCCCGAAGCAAACTGGCTTTGTCAAAGGACAACAGATCACTGATGGCATCATAGTGGCCCAGGAAGTGATCCACTCCCTCAAAAGCTCCCGCGCCCCAGGCATGCTTATCAAACTTGATCTGGCCAAGGCGTTTGATCGGCTTAGCTGGAAATATCTGGCAGGCAATCCTTAAAGCCTATGGATTTGACCAAAGATGGATAAATTGGATCATGTTTATGGTTTGCACTCCAGTCATGTCAATTCTGTTAAACGACACCCTCTCTGAAGCCTTCACTCCCTCCCATGGGCTAAGGCAAGGAGACCCCCTATCTCCCTTCCTCTTCATCCTAGCCGCAGATGGCCTAGGCAGATTGGTAAAGGCTCAAGTCTCTAGGGATCAGATAAAGGGCCTCCGAATCTATGGGGGAGACATCTCGGTCTCGCACCAGCAATTCGTAGATGATGTGATGCTATATGGTCAAGCCACTCTGAAGGAGGCCCAAAGAATTATCGAATCCTTATCCCAATTCAGCAAAGCCTCTGGAATGGAGATTAACAAGGACAAATCGGAAGTGTTTTTCTTCAACACCTCGCTGGCTACCCAAAGATTCTTGGCACGCACTCTAGGCTTCAACAGGGGAACCTTCCCGTCAAAATACCTGGGTATTATGTTGCATGAGCATCAATTCCGATCGACCAACTCGGAAATTCTAATAAAAAAATCCGAAATAAAATGGAGAACTGGATCCATCGCTCGTTGAATGCCCCAAGTCGGATAATCCTCTTGAACACAGTTTTGCAGGCCATCCCTAACTACCAGGTCTCATGCCAAGATATCCTTAAGACTGTAAGCCAAAAGCTGGTTACCCTGTTCAAAAACTTCCTTTGGCAGGGGACCAACAAGACAAGAAAGTGGGCCCTAATCTCATGGGAGTGGCTTAGCCGGCTCTCCAAAGATGGCGGCTTAGGGCCTCGCGACCCCTTCGTCCTCAACCAAGTCATGGGCGCGAATCTCTGGTGGAGGTGGCTTCAGGTGGCCCTGACCTGTGGAAGGTGATATGGGAAAGAAAATACGATGTGGCAGGGGAAATCGAAGAAAGACTAAGACCAGAGGATCTGCAATCTAGAACCTGACGAGAGGCAGCAAAGACCTGATAAGGGATCACAGTTTTTGGGAAATTAGAGCAGGGGAAAAAACCAAATTCTAGGAGGAATCTTTGCAGCAATGCGAATGACTCATACAAAAAGACAACCTCCATGCCATCCTTGCCTTCTCGTCCCAGACTGGGGCAACAACAGTTAGCAATTTCTGGAAGCCAGACGAGTAAGGATATTGGCGCAATTGGAAACAAAAAGAGGATTGGGAAGGAGCACCAAAAACCAACAGATGGCAAGAGTACTATAAAGAGATGGCATCTTGGAAAATAGCAAGAAAAATAGGGTCTGACATTCTTAGATGGGGTAAACGAATTCAAGGAAATTTATCAATAGCAGAAGCCTACTACCACAAAGTCAATCAAAATCAACAGCCGGAAACAAATCAATGGAAAAACCTTTGGAAAACCAAGCACTGGCCTAAAGTCTGTTTTTTCAGTTGGACCATACTTCACGGCAGAGCGCCTACCTGGGACCATATTTTGAGGAAGGGAAGCCAAGGCCCATCCCGTTGTGCCCTCTACAACTCCCAAGGGGAAACCATGGAACATTTGATGAAACGTTGCTCCGTCAGCAACTCCCTGTGGGAATGCCACCTCAAATTGTTTGAGCGCCATCACAGAAATCATCAAAACATCGTAAATGCCATAGTTAATTGACCGAGAAATCCTTACTAGAATCCAATGGTCAATCACGCTTGGCTCCTTTTCACCGGGTTCCTACTCTGGAATATCTGGAAAGCATAGAATGGGGCAATTTTCAAGGCAGAAACCCGAACGCCCACAGCAATCTAGGAACAAACCATTTGAAACATTCGTGAAACAATCCTAACGGAAAGCTGGAAGGATGAAGACTGGCAGGCATTGATAACGGAGGAGGCAATTCTGAAAATACTAGAGGTTAGCCAGAGTATGGTAAATGGGATTGTTTCACGAAAAGAATAGACCAAAGAAGTGGCCGAAAGTAACCAGTACCGACCCCCCTACAGGCATTCATAAAGCTAAATTTTGATGGCGCTGCAAAACACAACCCAGGAGAGGCTGGCATTGGGAGAGTCTTCAGAGACGTCAGGGGCAACACTCTAAGAACTTTCGCGATGGATTTCGGGGAAGCCTCAAATAATGAAGCCGAGCTGCATGCCCTGAAACGGGGCCTGGAAATTGCTCTGCGGGTAAATTTCAAGCGGCTCCAAATCGAGGGTGACTCTAAGTTGGTGATTGACATGGTTAGGAATCTCCAGCAGCAACAACCAGCAGAAAAAATCAGCAAAAGCTGGAGAACAACTTGGCTCGTCGGCGAAATTGGGAAACTCCTACCCAGAATAGATTACCTCCTTCCGACTCACACTAGGCATGCAGGTAACAAGCCGACGGATTGGCTTGCGAATTGGGGCTGTCGCAATCGGGGAAAAGAAATCAATAGCGAAGGTCTGCCTCAACTGCTCTCGGAGGAGAAATCTAGACTTCAACAATTGCTCAACGACGATAAAGGTGGTAAAGGCATGATCGAGATGAACGGCCAGGATCAGGCGGCAAGCAGTGGAGACGGAGAAAATTCGCAACAGATGGGAACAGACAACACATCCGTGGGAATACGCAAAAGTGAAAGGAATGAACAAGTCGGGCAGGTGACGGGGCAAGGCAGGTCTGGTCAAGGGGACGGAGAAGACGTGTGAAATGAAACAGCATTAAGGAAGGATCTGGAGCCAGCTCCAGAATTCGGGATAATGGACAAAGGAAGGATGATTGGTGGCATCAGGAGTACAGGAAGGTTATGGAAAGAGCAACCAGGAGGATATTGGAGTAATGATGCATAAAACGGGTAGGTCAAGTCATGCCACTTCCCGAGATAGGGAGGCTGGAATGTCAGATGAAAAATTAAACAGCCAAGTGGAGGCCGGAAAATTAAACGGCCAAGTGGAGGCCTGGTCGACAAGACAATGAGTAAATAAAACCCATAAGCCCGAGGAAATAGATGGAAGGCTCATTCAGTTTGGTAAGAATGATGAAAAAAAGCAGAAAGGCGCCTGCTCGACTCTGCGACTAGCCCTCCTCCTCGGCTCCAGCAAGAAAAGGTGGTATGTTTCCTATCGTCTTCATCCTTCGGACATTATGCTAGCTCGTAACTCCGTTATCTTTGCTTGGCCAGAAATGCTCTGCCCTTGTGCGCAGAATCCTAGTTGCAGAGACAAAAATGGCCTTCGGGTACTCTTTTGTTTCTCTTATCCTCCTCCCGAGAGGGATAGATTTGCATCATGCTAGTTCTGGGTCCTGTTATGAGAGTTAGGCTATGTGGGGGGCTTTGACGGGTCTTGCCACGCTCCAGGAGGGTCCTCGCACCCCTGGTCTTATTTGCTCCCTTGTCTTCTTCCGTGCCCTCTACCACGATTGCCATTCTATTATGCTGGCTAAGCCCGAAAGGTTTCGCCATTTCGTCTGGTGGGGGTTTCTTCGAGCTTCTGTGAGAGAGTGGTGGTTCAAGCCACCGCACCCAGAATGTTGATGCTATAAGGGCCCGGGCATTCATCCATGCTGAGAATGTCACTACAAACGATCAGGCCTCGATAGTGCTCCAACTCATTCGCACTAACTTGTGGTTTTCTGCTGTGATAGGTCAAAAAGCTCCTGCAAATTTCAAGCCCCAAGTCCATGGCAAGATGGCTCCAAGGAAGGTCAATTCTGCTAAGAAACGGGAAGATGGGACCAATAGCCATTCGAACAAAAGGGGCAGGAAACCCGACTCTAAAAAGCTCCTTCACTTGATAGACGGGTACATGACCGACTTTTCTCCCAAGGTTCGTTCTCAAATCCATGGGTGGAAGCACGAGCTATGGGAAATCAGCGCGAACCAAGAGATCCCCCGCGAGGACTGGGAAGTGATCACGGACCCAGGCACCTCAAGAGGCAGGAACACCTTGTTCAATAAAACACTCCAATTCTACTGGATCATGAAACACGTGGTTGGTTGGGCTATGGAGATAAACCAGGCTGTATGGGAAGAGGAGGATGAGGAGCGCAAACAGGCAGAGGAGCTTCTCAAACGCCAACTAACGA
This sequence comes from Pinus taeda, assembly GCA_000404065.3. Taxonomy (NCBI): domain Eukaryota; kingdom Viridiplantae; phylum Streptophyta; class Pinopsida; order Pinales; family Pinaceae; genus Pinus; species Pinus taeda. The sequence goes on from APFE031074845.1 coordinate 28,432, forward strand.
AAGAATCAACCAACATAAAGAACATTCTCCTGAAGAGATTGCGGTTGTCCAAGTCCAGGCAGCCAGGAACCATCTACTGCTAAAGGACATGGAACAATTGGTGCTGGAACTCAAATGGGCCATAGAGCAGAAGACACTGAAGCTGGGTGCTAGCGCCCCAAAGCCTGCCCCAGTTAACTTGTTGGATGAGGATTAGCTGCATTGTGTCTTCTTTGTTTATTATGATGATGAATCCGAACTATATCTAAGTGTTGAGTTATGTTAATGTCGTTAGCTTAGATAATAGGCAAAACAATGGTTATGATAAGAAGAAGGAACAAAACATTTTTAAATTTTGGTCAGGTTTTAAGGCCGAAAGGTGGCGGTCTGGTTTCCTACGGGCAGACCTGCCACCTGAACTCTAGTATGCTGTAATTTTGTTTGTCATCTGGAATGAAAAATGCCTAACTTTACCAGAAAAAAAAAAAAATAAATAAATAAATAAATAAACCTTTAAATAAAAGAACTTGCCCCAACCGTCAGTTAAAAAACATAGGATAAAATAGCTTCCCCTCGCTAAAAACACCATTGGGGCACATGAATCCTGCAATAAGAGGCTAAATTCAAAATTTGGCTAAAATTTTCATAACGCAAAATTGTTAGCATTAAACTTTGGTTAAGCATTGAAAATTTAGAGTCAACTGATAAATTAATAGGTGGTCAACGTTCGATCGAACATTATAGTCCTTGCTATGTCGGAGGCAGTGACTAATAAGGGGAATGAATTGTACCAAAATGGAAGAATAATTATGAAGATAATGATTAAAAAAGAAGGAAAAATAATGAAATAAAATATAGAAAATGAAATAAAATAAGAAAGAGAAGGAGACGCTTTAATGACCTAATGGATGAGGAACTTAGATTTTGGAGATTGATTTACTTTGTAGCTCTGGTTTTTATTAAATTATTAAGATGTTTTTTAATTTTCAAAGTTTTTTAAATAAAAATATCATTAAAAAAATTGTTTTAAATTATAATCGTATTAAGTAATATTATATTAAGTATCTAAATATATCACTTAATTTTAATTGATTTGTTTTTTTTTTTTTTTTTTTAACAAAAAAAATCGTTTAATATTATTAATAAATATTTACATGTCTTTCCATTGTCTAAAATTAAAAAAGATTTAGTTTCCATTGATAAGACATTTAGGATTAAGCATTAATTTGAATTATTATAAATGTTTATTTTGTATATGGTAATGAATACATTTAGTTGTATTTTTAGTTGTTATTAATATTTTTAATAAAGTTATTTACATTTATTTTAATTTTGGATCTATCGATAGTTAAGAGATTTGATTTTTGTAAACATTTATAGATATGGAGTTAATATGGATTTAAGATTGTTTAATTCAATTTTTTAAATCAATTATATTTCACATAAATATTATGAGTCAATACCATGGGTTCTCATAACCCTGGAGCTCAAAAACCACTAGTAACTCGACACTTGATAGATTTAGAGTTAAGTTGGATCTAGGATGGTTTAATTCCTCATTTAAATGGGTTATTAACTAGACCAACTCGCATTTATGTTAACTACCATACAAAAATTAATAATAATAATAAATAACATAGAATTTTTATTTTTATTAGTTTTTTGGAAATTATGTTTATTTTAACATAGGGTTATTTTAATTTATTTTGGCTAAATAAAAATATTTGCACGACGTTACATTACATTACATTACAACATGTATATTAGTGATTTCTTGAAATTATAGTTTATTAGTGCAACAATATAAATTAGATACGTGATATAGATAAGAATCAATCAATGATAAACATCAAAACACTTATCCCATCAAAAATATCAATTGATCCATGAAAAACATCTATACACTTATCCCATAAAAAATCTCACCTTTTCACGATAAAAAAATCATAAAAGTTAACTAAAATATAATTTCATTTTCTATTATATTATTTATTATTATTATTATATTATTATATAAAAAAATGAATATATGAGGTGAATATATGTAAGTTTAAAAAAAATGTAACCTTATTCTTAACTATGGAGATTCACCCCCACTTTACCATGATAATTTTTAACTTGTAGATAGGTATTCTTACAATACCACAGGCCAATAATATGAATTATTAGTACCACATGTTCAATATGACATGTGTTGATATGACATTTTCTTTAATTAATTAATTTGAGATAAATTAATTAAAATGGCATAAATAACTTGGAGATAAATCTTAACCCTTGATTTTTGAATACTACTATGGAATATTCTAGAATATATTATACAGAGGTTAAATTTATTTCATATGCATATTTAAACCATGGATTTAACAATTTAGGTTCGATATGAATAAATATTTGAAATAACATAAACTAGAACAACCATATGACACTTTTAAAATTAATAATTTTAGATTTGCTATTAGGCCAACAGGCTGTCAACTTTTGCCACTTTTTATTTACCATGTAAGCATGTTATTTTGGAATAACCTTCCAAAATATTAAATTAATTAAAACATACATATAAATTAAATCGGTGGTAAACATTGATAGCCATCAATCCATACTATGTCACAAAACACTTACCTCATAATACATCTCACATTACCTAGATTAAAAAAATCATAAAAATTAACTAAATTGTAATTCTATTTTAAATTAGTAACATTAATTAAACAAAAAATGAGAAATGAGTTAAGAATGAGTCAATGGATATTCTCATCAATAAATATCTAATCACTTTATCATGTTCTTGATCATCAGTTGTTGATAGATCACATATTTTTTCGTGAGCAGTTTCAACCTTTGCTTCATAAGTTGTTGCTATAGGGGAAACTTCAACGTTTAATTCTTCATCAAATGTGACACTTACCCTATTTCCACAATCAATCCTGGTTTCAAAAAAGAAGCCACACATATCATCAACATAATGTTCATCCACCCTATGGTGCGATATCGGAGCATGCATGTGCTCATTAAGAATTTCAACTTCAACAAATCCATGAGCTATGGTTGGATTCACCAATTCATATCTCACTTTGTAGTCATCATCCGCATCTGTTTTGTCATAGTGGGATTCACCATCATCTGCATCATCCACGTTACAGTGGAGTCCTTGAGCACCTATATGCTCTTGCTCTTCTTCACATACTATGGCTTCAGTTTCTCTCTCTACAATCATTGTTGTGTCTTCTTCATCCATATGCATGTCTGCATAATGGGTTTCACTTACATAGTCTTCACAACCATTAACCACTTTTCAGTGGAATTCTACAAGCTCTATTGTCTTCCGAGAGTCTTGCTCATCTACTCTCAGATCTGCCCTAACACACTAGACTGTGACACATTGTGTTGTTACATGTCACTTTCCTTTTTGCCAAAATCTTCTTCTTCTATGCTTCCTTGGAAGTTGTAGCTTTTGCTACCTTGCACAAAAACTTCTCATCTATTGCCTGTTTTATAAAATCCAATGCTAAAACACCACATACCTCATCATATAGGTTATTAGATTAGTACTCAATTAACTCTTTACCTCCAAGAAAAGTTAACATTTTGATAACCCAAGAATCAAAATATTTACCAATAAACATAGCAGGTGGTTGCAAATCTAGGGTACACCACTCACCCTGATCTCTCTTCCATCATTTGCTAGACTTCTCAGTTTCTCATCTATGGCATGAACTTCTCTAAATATGACAACAATATTTGCCTTTTCTTTTCTATTTCTTTTCTTAATCTACTTTAGTCATGTTTTGCGGCATGTGACTTTAATATATATATATTTTTAACTTCTTTCAACGTGGATGTTAACTTCTTTGCAATCGCAGCTACGGCGGCTAACTTGACACCTAGTTTTGATCACGACTCATGTTGGCGGTAGATCTTCATAGTAGTGACTGTGGGAGTTGGTCTTTATGGTGTAAAAAATAATGGTTTATAACCTTAGTACTGTGGCCCACTTTTTAAAAGAACGACAACTACGGCTTGGCTACACCCTCTCTCCAAGACGACTTCTCAATATGGCGGGCGACTGCTAGTGTTCATTCACACACGTAGCAATGGAAAAAAATACTTTCGAATCTCTATTATTCACACAGGGCATGTGACTGCTAGTGTTCATTCACACACGCAGCGATGGAAAAAAATACTTTCGAATCTCTATTATCCACATAGGCGACTCTGCAAGTTGTGGCTATAGACTTTGGCTTTTTAAATTGTCTAGATTTTCCTCTTATTGACATAGGGCGGGTGACTGCTAGTTGTAAATGTGTTAGAAAACCTGCACAAATGAATCTAGCTAGTAAAGGTTGAACACACAACTTTGCAGAGAAAAAACGCTAAAAGAAAATTGAAAGAACAAAAGAATAGTTCATTAGAAACTAGGTTACAATTCTCATGATATAGCATTACTAGGTGAAGATCCCAAGGTAATGCACCATAGTGGTGATCAATGAGAAGACTCAACACCTACAACAAGTTCCGGAGATAACTAGCCAGTTGCAGAGTGAAAGAAGGAGCAAATAGTAAATCATGCAGAAGAACTAACCAGTTGCGGAGTTAAAGAAGGAGAAAATCAAGGAGTAAATCATGCAAAAGGAATCTTGCATGTAGTCCCATGCTCTAACTAAGAGTCCGCATGTAGGTGTGTAGTAGTTCCAACACCCCCCCTGAACACCACTATGGGGAAAAATAGAAAATGGGCCCTGGAAACTAGGGACAAAGGTCACCCAAAATACAGTGCAACTTGTACTAAAATTGAGGAAAGAGGGAAAACCTCATGGGAAAACCCCCCCCTCAAAATACAATGTAATCAAAGGAAAAGAGGAAGAAAATACAGTTGCTAAGCAACTGTGTCCTTCACTCCAAGATGATCGTGCAGAGAGCGAAATTTCTGCTCAGTGAATGTCTTGGTGAAGATGTCTGCAGTCTGTTCTGCTGAGGGACAGAATTGCAATTCAATGACCCGATCATGTACTAAGTCTCTAATGTAGTGCATATGGATCTCTATGTGCTTCGTTTGCTGTTGCTGTATTGGATCCCTGCAAAATTTGAGAGCGCTCTGGTTGTCACACCAGATGATAATGGGCTAGTGGAACTGGACACCCAACTTAGTGAGGAAGTGTTGTAGCCACAGAGCCTGAATGGTGATTTTGAATACTCCTATGTACTTGGCCTCAGCTGAAGAGAGAGCAATAGCATCCTGCTTCTTACTTGACCAACAGATAGGGCTAGATCCTAGACTAAGTGAATATCCGGAGGTGGACTTGCGATCAATGTTGTCTCCCGCCCAATCAAAATCTGTGAAGCCAAGGAGATTCAATGCAGTGCCTGCTGCATAGTGAATCCCGAAGGTGATGGTGCCCTGCACATATCGGAGGATGCACTTGGCAGCATTCCAGTGTAGCTCATGCGGCTTCTGCATGTATCTAGAAACTGCCCCTACTGCATATGAGAGATCTGGTCTGGAGTGGGTGAGGTACAATAAGCTCCCCACTAGTTTTTGGTAGGGAGTGCTATCAACTAATGGAGTGTCACCTCCATCCTCAAGGTGGACCCCAGACAGAAAAGGAGTCGATGTTGGCTTGCAGTCAGTCATGCAAAATCTCTCGAGGAGATCCCGTGCATACTTAGCCTAAGAGAGTTTGAAGCATGTGGCATCTTGGCTAATCTCAAGACCAAGAAAGAAGTGTAATGGACCCATGTCCGTCATCAAGAACCTATCATGCAAGGCCCTCTTGACTGTAGTAATGGATGAAGGCGAGCTGTCGGTGATTAGGAGATCATCCACATACAAAACTAAGATAAGAAGAGAATCATGTGTCCTGAGCATGTAAGCATTCGGATCAGACTTACATCTTTCAAAGTTTTGTGATAAGAGAAAAGAATCCATCTTCGCATACCAAGCTCTCGGGG
>APFE031074845.1:34530-77030 GCA_000404065.3 Pinus taeda
AAATGAAACCATGTGGTTGCTCCATGTAGATCTCCTCAGATAGGTCTCCGTGAAGAAAGGCATTCTTCACATCCATCTAATGTACTTCCCACCCTTGGGCAGCTGCAATGGAAATTATAAGGCATATGGAATCCATCTTTGCTACTGGAGCAAAGGTCTCGTCATAATCAATGCCATGCACTTGTTGGAAGCCTTTGGCTACTAGCCTTGCTTTCCATCTGGTGATTTGCCCATCTGTAGCATTCTTGGTCCTGTAGACCCATTTGCATTGGACAAGTTTCCTTCCTGAAGGAAGGGGGACCAGATCCCAGGTCCGGTTCTCAAGGAGGGAGTTATACTCCTCCTCCATGGTGGACTCCCAAGATGGATGCCCAGCAGCCTCAGCATAAGACTGTGGATCAGAAGATTGAACCAAATGACAATGCCAGGATGGCGATGGTTTAGTGGCAGTGAGGACAAGAGGAGGCTCAATAAACTCTGAGCTAGTCCTCTGTAGATCAGAATTATCCCCCACAAGACCATTTCTAGTAGCTAGGTGGTCTTGTGCATATATCTCACGTAAGCTCCTTGTTCTTTGATTTATGACAGGGGAATATGATTCATTGCTGGAAGCCCGATCTGGGCTTGGATGTGGATCATCATTTGCATACACTAGATTTGTATCTGAAGACTCTATCTCTGCATCTGCATGCTCTACCTCGACATCTGCATGCTCTATATCTGCATCTGAGTGTATTGAGTCATCATGAGGTGCATGCGAGAGACTTTCCTCAAATTTGACACTTCGCTCAATGATGAGCTTGTCTGTAGAGGGAATCAGGAGTCAGTATCCCTTCACACCATCAGGGTATCCAACAAAGATGCACTCAACGCTCTGTGGATCAAGAGCTTTCCTCTTTTCAGAGGGGATCATAGCCCATGCTCGGGAGTCGAAAACATGGAAGTGGGTGACCTTTGGTTTAGTCCCACTCCAAGCCTCAAAGGGGGTCTAATCCTTGACAGACCTATGAGGATATCTGTTCTAGATGTAGTTAGCACAATTAAGTGCTTCAACCCATAACTTATGAGGCAGTGACTTAGCATGCAGGAAGCCATCTCTTTGAGAGATCAGTTCTTTCTCTCAGCAACTCCATTTTATTGTGGAGTGTATGGAACTGTGTACTGCAATTGTGTGCCAGACTGAAGGCAAAGGCTCTAAAGTGCTTTGTTAACATATTCCCCCCATTGCCTGTACGGAGGGCTTTGATCTTTCTCTCTGACTGTGTCTCAACTAGTGCTTTGAAATCTTCAAAGTGCACAAAAACTTCAGATTTGGCCCTGAGAAGATACACCCAAGTATACCATGAGAAATCATCAATAAATGCAAGCACATACATTTCTTTGTTGATGGAAGGATGAGGAAAAGGCCCCATGAGATCACTATGGATCAGATCTAGAGGAGAGGACGCTCTGTGAGTCTTGCCAGTGTCAAACTTTTCTCTAGGATGCTTGCCAAGGACACACCCTTCACAAACTCCTTTGGAGAAACTGATATCTAGCAAGCCTTTCACTATCTCATTCTTTCTTAGCTGCTGCATCTACTTGTAATTTAAGTGACCAAACCTCTCGTGCCAAAGCCTACTACTATCATCAACATGTGTAAGCAATAAGGAGGACTCTGGTTCAATAAATTCAATAAATGTATACAGCCTGGTTCCATTATTTACCTCACCGGTTGCAATTTTGGAGCTGCTATGTAGGTCATATATGTTCACTGCATCTGGAGTGAATTCCACTCTCTTTCAAGTGCCAGAATGAGTGATCTGATAAATTGAAAGCAGGTTTACCGAAAGTTTTGGAACATGAAGCACATCTTCAAAGCTTCTGTGTAAAAGTTCCACTCTACCTTTTTCGGTGACCTCAATAGGTGAGTCATCTCCCATGAGGATGGGAGGTCCTTTGCATGCATCCAAAGAGGAATAGACTTCCTTTGCAGTAGCCATATGATGTGATGCACCAGAATCTATAATCCACGCATTAGGAGAAGAATTAATTGCAACTAAAGCATGAAAATTGTTACCTTTCCCATGTGGCAGATCCTCAATTTTCTTCTTAGCGCCCTGAGGGATGTGGTCCCAAAGGTTGTGCTTCTGAAGCATTTCTGCCATTTGGTCAATTTGTTTCTTCATGCAAGAGGATTCTGGATGGAATCCTTTTTGACAGTAGGTGCATCTGTTTCCTTTCTTCCCTTTCTCATTTCTCGAGCCGCAGGAGTCATTGAAGGGCTTGGTGTACCCTTCCTTCTTTGGATGGGAATGCGCTTTTCCCTTGTATTTTTGCTGCTGATTTTTATGGTTTGAATCAAATCTATGATTTTTATTGTGGCTTCCATCATGTACAGCAAGTGCATGTGCTTTTGGAGGTTTGATTTTCCCCATGCCAATGAGTTTATCTTGCTAAAAAATAAGGGACTCCATAAATTCTTTGAGAGAAGGCATAGTGTAGGATTTACCTGTTGCAATGAAATGTAGACACAAAGATAGAGTATTCTGGTCCGAGCTTTGACATAATAGAGAGAACTTGGCGACTCTCCTCCTTGGATTTGTCAATTCCACAACCCTTGAGTTGCAGTAATAGATCATTATATTTGGTGAAGAAGTCTTGAATTCTGTCATAGTTCCGTGGATCCAATGACAACATCTCCACTTTAAGCAGCTGTCCTTTCATCTCATCATGTTTCCTGTAGAGATCTTCAACCTTTTTCCAAATCTCATTGCAAGTATTGTAGGCAGATAGATGAAACTGCAACTTTGAGGAGATGCACATGCATATGGATCCGTGGGCCTCATCCATACGGTTGAGGTACTTGGATTTCTCTATGGCTGAAGTGGGTTCCACTTCTGTAGCCATGGTAATCCTGTACAACCCTTTATGACGAAGGTATCGAGCCATTTGGTCCATCCATTCATAATAGTTGTACAGTGTTAGGATCGATGCATTGGGAAACTCCATTTTTCTATCGATCTTCGATCTCCAAGTTGTAATACCTACAAAATAAAGTACTGGTGCGCCTTTTATCTAGCAACCTGGGGGCTCTGATACCATGTAAATGTGTTAGAAAACATGCACAAATGAATCTAGCTAGTAAAGGTTGAACACACAACTTTGCGAAGAAAAAACACTAAAAGAAAATCGAAAGAACAAAAGAATAGTTCATTAGAAAATAGGTTACAATGCTCATGATATAGCATTACTAGGTGAAGATCCCAAGGTAATGTACCATAGTGGTGATCAATGAGAAGACTCAACACCTACAACAAGTTCCGGAGATAACTAGCCAGTTGCGGAGTGAAAGAAGGAGCAAATCAGGGAGTAAATCATGCAGAAGAACTAACGAGTTGCGAAGTTAAAGAATGAGAAAATCAAGGAGTAAATCATGCAAAAGGAATCTTGCATGTAGTCCCATGCTCTAACTAAGAGTCCGCATGTAAGTGTGTAGTAGTTCCAACACTAGTGTTCATTCACACCCATAGCGATGGAAAAAAATACTTTCGAATCTCTATTATCCACACAAGCGACTCTGCAAGTTGTGGCTATAGACTTTGGCTTTTTAAATTGTCTAGCTTTTCCTGGGCTCTAATACCAATTTGAGGTAAAGGTAAAGAGGAAGAAAACACAAATTCACACACAAATAATGTGAGTTGCTACTTTTTTATTGATCACACAAATTTGGATTGATTACAATGAACCATAGTTTCCAAGTTTGTCCATACCGGCGAAAAAAATAAGTTAATTCGCTAGTTCAGTTCGGTACGGTGATTAATTAGAAAAATTCTAATTTGGTTCGATGTTATATTTTTGTCAAAGGCACCCATTCCAGTTTGTTGTCTCCAACATTTACTCTGCTTCATCCCTTAACTTGAATCTGTTTCGCACCCTAATATGAATACATAATGTGATTTGTTACACTGAACAATGGCCATAAGCAGGCCAACGTAGACGGTCAATAGAAATTTGATAGTTGAATTGAGGCTTCTGTGATTCATAATGGTTGAAAGAGTAGCTTCGGCATAAATCACATGCAGACAAACATTTGTCGACGCGTTTCGAACCAACCAGTGTGGTTCATCGTCAGGACAAGTTGAAGAAACAGATCCAGCGTAGCATGTTAAATAGTTTGAGCAGAGATTCCAATGGCTAATTTAACGACTAAATCTGACTAAAGGACCCAGGTCAAAATTAATTTAATATTGTTAATATTTTAATATTATTATTAATAATTAATAATTTATTTTATGGAAATAAGTTAAATCATGGTTGACTACATACATAAGAATTTTTCACATTACCTGATTTTTAAATATTGTTTAAATACATTTTATAAATTCAGAAGATGAAATTATCTAATTTTCAAATATTGTTTAAATACATTTTATAAATGTAAAAAGAGCTTCGGCGAAAATCACATAAAAAGATTATTGTCGATGCGTTTCGAACCAACTAGTGTGGTTCATCGTCAGGACGAGTTGAAGAAACAGATCAGGCTTTAGCAATTTAAATAGGCTGAGTAGAGACTCCAACAGCTACCTAACAGCTATATTTGACTCTAGGACCAAGGCCATAAATTTAATCTAATTATTATTATATTATTATTTTAATTCTAGAGATGAGAGAAATTAGGTAAGATTAATCAATTAGCGAATATTATCCCAAGAAATTTATTTGTTTAAATAAATTAATGGTTATTTAAAACTTAGAATGGTTTCTTTTGAATGAATAATAAATTAATAAATGAGTAATTTACGTTATATATATTAATAAATCTAATAATAATACGAAAGTAATATCATATTTCTAGAGATAAGATAAATTAGGTTAGATGAATAAATGAGCTAATATTATCTAAAGAGATTTATTTGTTTAAATAACATAATATTGATGGTTATCTTACTATTAAATTACTAATGTTTAAATGACTTATTCATAATGAATAATAATTATATATTCTTATTAAGTTATTACTTAAATAAATATGTTTTAATTAATGATGGTTAGCTTGACTAGTAAAAGAGGAAATAATTTAATTTATTTCTAGGACTACCACATATGTATATATCTAAGCTATCATTAAGCCCATAGTTAAAGGCCTTTCTAGCTTGCTAAAGTGATTGGAAGTCCCATCCCTCCTGTATATTTTAATATTTTTCGGACTCGAGGGATTATCTCACGAAAAAGTCATGCACTTGTCTTTTTGGCTCACTAAAGTGATAAAAAAGTCATCCCTTTTGTATTATTTTATCCTTTTTCAGACTTAAGGGATTATGCTACGAAAAAGAACTATTGGAGTTTCCTTTTCATCCCTTTTCAAACTCTCTAAACATGAAAAGGACAGAGTTGTCTTTGTCGTTAAACTCATTAAAACAATAGCGACAAACTTGTCCACCTAGACAAGAATGAGTTTCACTGTCGCTAGACTCGCTAAAACATAGCGACAGGTTTGCCTGAAGGGCAAATTATAGAACAATCATATGTTATCCTCCTCAAGCTTGACAAAAATAAAGAGGTACTGGTTAGCAACGACTATGGAAAAAGGGAAGAGAACTTGAAGAATTTTATGGTAGCAGGTCGCTCTTGAACATGACACTTTCACTCTGTCACCTTGATTAAGTCGGGTTGGGTTATTCTGTTTAGCGGTCATTTCACCATTGTTATTCCGCACCATCCATCTATTGGGGTTAACACTACCACGCCATCTCAGTGTCGCCGATATGTTCAAGAGAAGTCATTCAGTTGATAAACCACCATCTAGTGAATGCCTCATCCACTACAATACCTTCACCCTCCATTTGTCATGACCGCCATTACTGAACCTTGTGTTGTCAGATCATTTTCACCTCCAGAAAATCATTTGCTTTGTTTCATGTTGTAGATGTGGGATACATTAAGGCCCTCCTATGATGAGTCACTTCTTGTCGACGTCAGCTCATTATCCAAGAAGTTGACTTAGAAACAATCCTTTCAGTACTTTGAAGCTTGCATGCCTCAATGGGAAGTTTCACACTCCTAGCGACAGGTTGACATAAATGGCCTTCGACTGAAAGATTTTGCGTGGTGTTCGACATCGGATCATATATTCACACCATGTGACTTGTATTGTAGTACCTTGAGGGTCATTATCATTATCAGTGATCCCTCTCGCTTCTGTTAACAGCTCACATTATTGGCTGGTAATCAGGTGATTTCTTTCCATGTTCGACTTCAGAACATATCTTCACATGGATTGACTTGTACATTGGGCGAAGATTGAATGAGATTGAAGACCCCAGGTCTAGTTTCATCCATCCGGGCTGGATATATTCGGGGATGTAAAGACATCAAACGTACACAAAAACTGTACAGATGGTCATCCGAGCTAGGGATGATGAATCTACATTTGAAGAATCACTAGTCGACATATGCAGATGACTATCTTTTCTATGCACATGAAATGAGTTTATAAATTTGAGCATGGGAATTCCTGCCTCAACTAGATCAAGAAAATTATATTATGATGATGTATTGTATTGTATCTCATAGAGGTCACCTTCCAGTTTCAAAAACCTCGGATCCTCTTGATAAAGCATTTCACCCGACATCAAAGATTTACGACTTCATGCTTTAGGGGGAAACTGTTATAGACATATTTGGGAACTGCAACCCCAATCTTATATTTTGATAAACTAGGGCTCTTTAACCCCTAAAAGTGTTGTTTCATACCCTAAAGGATCATGGTCAACTGATTACATCATTCCCCAAAAGTTCCACCTGAAAAACCATCCAGAACTGGCCAAAACAAGACCATACTGACTGCTCCACTTTTAGGGTGCGATGCATACTGACTCCTACACTATCTAGGTGTGATGCATACTGATGAGGCCTTCTGTAGGTTGCGATGAGTGAGGATGGACAAATGTCCAAGACATCTTGCTAAGTGGATGCTCATGGAATCTTCTAGAAACTTCTCCTATGACACTTGCCTCTCTGAATTCACCTAGGGATGAGTAAGAGATCCAAGAAATCTCCAAGTGGAACCAAAAACAACAAGTGGAATGACACTAATCAAAACCACAGAGATGACTCAAACCCTTGCACACATCTATAAATGGATCCCTCATCTGAGGGATCTAAAGGTTGTAATTTTGTAATTTGCAAGGAAGTGCTGATAGTTTGTGGTTAAGAAAGAGCATTGTATTGTTGGTGTGATCTTGCTTTTCATGAGGTCAAGAGGGCTTTGATGCTGGGAGGATGATGCTGGATCAGATAGCTGGGTTGTAATTCTCCCTTCTATTTAATAAAGTTCTTTGATTTTTCTTCCATACAACTATGCAATTGTGAATGTTATTATTTGTGAACGCCTTTGTATGTTCATTGTATTTTTGATTTTACAATGCTTATGATATAATAGATTAAGATGCTTTGATAGTGTTTTGTTACTGTGTTTCTACAGGTGTTCTCTAACAGGGATAAGTAGGAGAGGAGATGTAAGCTCTGTCAAGGGGGAGAGAGATCAAGCAAGGAGTTAAGCGGAAGATCCAAGTTGGTTCCTTTGCCTCTCTCTTATCTATCATACATAGAAGAAATCCCAAATTTGTTGATTGTTTGTTTCTAGGATAGCTGCCAATCCTAGAGGGCTAGTGCATCATCCTCCCAACATGAAAATCCCTCCTCACCTCATGAAAAGCAAGATCACACCAACAATAAAATGCTCTTTCTCAACCACAAACTATCATCACTTCCTTGCAAATTACAAAATTTCAGCCTCTAGATCTCTCAGATGAGGGATCCATTTATAGATGTGTGCAAGGGTGTGATTCATCTCTATGGTTTTGATTAGTGTCATTCCACTTGTTGTTTTTGGTTCCACTTGGAGATTTCTTGGATCTCTTACTCATCCTTGGGCAAATTCAGAGAGGCAAGTGTCATAGGAGAAGTTTCTAAAATATTCCATGAGCATCCACTTAGAAAAATGTCTCGGACATTTGTCCATCCTCGCTCATCACACCCTACAGAAGGCTTCATCAGTATGCATCACACCTAACTAGTGTAGGATTTAGTATGCATCACACCTTGACAGTGGAGCAGTCAGTATGGTCCTGTTTTGCCCAGTTCTGGATGGTTTTTTGGGTGGAACTTTTTGGGAATGATGTAATCAGTTGACCATGATAATTTAGGTTATGAAACAACAATTTTAGGGGTTAAAGAGCCCTAGTTTATCGACATATAAGGTTGGGGTTGCACTGCTCAATTATGTCTATAACAGTCACCCCCTAAAGCATGAAGTCATAAATCTTTGATGTCAGGAGAAATGCTTTATCAAGAGGATCCGAGGTTTTCGAAACTGGAAGGTGACCTATATAAGATACAATATAATACATCATCATAATATAATTTTCATGATCTAGTTGAGGTGGGCATTCCCATGATCTAGTCTATAAATTCATTTCATGTACATAGAAAAGATAGTCGTCTACATATGCATACTGGTGATTCTTCAATGTAGATTCATCATCCCTGGCTTGGATGAGCATCCGTGCAGCTTCTATGTACATTCGATGTCTTTATATCCCTGAATATATCACAACTCAGATGGATGAAAGTAGATCCGGGGTCTTCAATCTCATTCAATCTTTGCCCGATGTACAAGTCAATCCATGTGAAGATATGTACAAGTCAATCAAGTCAATCACATGGTTCAAGCTCGTTAAAAAATAAACCTACCTCTGAGCATAGTTCCCCATAGTTCAAGCTCGTTAAAAAATGAACCTGCCTTCGGTAAATAACCTTTGTTTTCTTTATAAACTATAGGCAGAGTCTAAAGTTATCTAGAAAGCCTTCGAACTGCTCTTACTCTGCAATTGCATAGTAGCTGAATGCTGCTTTAGTCAAACTCTAGTTTAGTTTATGAATTGAATATTTGATTTACAAGCATTCTAGATGCCCTTTTGGTAGCTCAATAACCTCCCAAGATCATTCCTCTGTACTTTTCTCTTTACTGTCCATCATAGCTCAGCTTAAATCACTGAAATTAGCTGCAAATTTGACCCAAAACCCACCTCAGTTGCGCTCCCTAGCCCATCACACTGTCTGTCATTGTCAACTAGTATGCATCGCACCTCCTGAGCCTAAAAGGTGTGATTCATCCCTATTTCTGTGAAGGCCAGGTGGGATGACTAACTGAGCCTATTTCCCTTCTTGAAATTTCGGGTTTTTGTCCTTGTTTTTAGTTATGTTTAGTTGATTTGCTGCTTATGAACAATGCCTCATTACTGAAGCCTGCTTGCATTACATAGATCAGCCTCCATTGATTAGGATTAGTAAATTTTTTTATGTATTTGTCAATCATTTACAATCCTTTGTCGAAAAGTTGCTTAAATAGATTTTTCGTTTTGGTACAAAGAGTGTCGTAACTATCATTTTGTGTCAAAAGGAGAAGTGTCATCAAGTCTTCCTTCTATGAATAGTCGATTGAACTTTTTTTCATGTATTTGATTTGATTTGTTGTTATTTGATTTGTCAAAAGCATTTTCTATTCAAAATTGAAAAGTGTCATTTAGTCTTCCTTTCTATTTTGAAAAAGCAATTGTTGAAAATGTCGCTTTGAGTGAAACATTCCAAATCTTTGCTATACTTTGTTTCTCCTTTTTGGCATTTCTCACATTAAGGGAATGAAAAAAATACATGCATTTTCATTTGCATTTAGCTTGTGTGTGAAAAATTATTTAGGAAAGTGCATTTATTGTTTGCTCTTTGCTCTTTGATTGAAAGAATCGTAATTTTCTTTCCCTAGTAGCTAGGATTTTCATTAATCAAAATAAACAATGATTGTTTATCATTGTAGATTGCATTTTTAGGAATTTCAAATCAACATCACTCGGTGAACCATTGAAAGGAAAACTTTTAAACAAGATCACCTCTAAAATAAATCTCAATGAACCTAACAACGCTTTGGAACCTAATGCAACAAATCTAGAGGTCTAGGCTAGAGACGTGTTCCAGCATCATAACATCTAGTCACTATCGTTTTCATCGAAGGTTGGGTGATCCCTCCTCTTTGATATGACAAGTGCTAGCACGGACTTGTGCTCCCTGTACTATCGAGTATATATTGAGAGACCACAATAGGCTTATATCCTTTATCCATAGGAAGCTGTGTCTGCTGCCCTTTTGATCGCAATGGACTGAACACAACATTCGGGAAGATTGATTGACGTACATAAGTCCTTGGTAATTTCTCTTCAATTTATCACCAAGGTTTATATTGTAGTGTTGCGATTGGTTTGGTTACCCCTCAGTCTAGATTTCCACAGTAGTCACTTTCGTTCCTTTTCAACTCTTTAAAAGAAAAGGATCATCTGAGCACTTGTCACTTCATGCTCATTAAAAATCGAAGGGGACTAGAGTCATCTTTAGCTTTTTCTCAACTCTTAAAAATTGAAAAAGCAAAGTTGCGTCAAAGCATCATTAAAATTTATCAAATTCAGAATAACATCCTCATTCCTTCATTGATCTTAGGTTGAGATAATGGAGTCCACAAATCAAGGGATCCCTTTGGAGGGGAATCCCAGTCCATTTTCTTCTTAGGGAAATATTGGTGCTTCGTATATGTCTACATTGTCCCTTCCAGGAGTTACAATTGGCCTGCCAGTCTAGCTTTTCTCAACCTCTGTCGCTCAAAATATCGTGATTCCTCCATAATCGAACCAACATCCGGTTGATACTAAAGTTGACCCTTCGCCTTCTTCTTCATTCATTTCTCCCTCCACTTCTTCCTCTTCACCTGGTGAAAGTAGTGATGGTAGTAACTAGGTGGCTCAGAAGAAGAAGAAAGGGAAGGAGAAGAAGAAGAAGTCAATTTAGCAAGGGGGCAACCATGCAGCATCTGGTGAAAATCCGCACACTAAACTTCCCAAACCCAGATCTCCATGCATAATTTGTAGAGGAGACAATTTTCATCGAGAATGTCCTTGCATTCCTCGGATCTTGAGAGAATGGTCCCCCCTTTCGCACCAACACGTGTCATCAACCTCTGGTGATAATGTTGACAACACGCCATCAACTAGTAATAGTGAAGTTCATGGACAGAAAGGAAAGGTCAAAATTCCATGTAGGTTATGTGAAGGGGACCATACCCTTCTCCGTTATCCTTTTTTTGATGAAGCCAAAAGAGTCTTGCATAGCTGTCCTGCTTCACCGTAGTGACTTCCATCTGGATACAGGAAACTCTCCCCAAGTCCTTTACTAGTTAAAAATCCAACTGAGATAACTCAACCGTCGGTCAAACACCTATCGCTGAAAGTGAATCTTATGAGTCCATACTATATCAAATTCAACAGGTCGAGATGGCAGTCGACCCAGTTTTACCTTCAAAAGATCATACCCTTCCTGAAGAGAGTGAGAACGATACTGTTCAAATTCTTTTTATCACTTTAGAGTCCGATGAACTTGGGGGCAATCCACCTGTTCCTTGACAACAGGGAGAGACTCCCCCAGTTCCCACTACTCAAGGGGTTAATTCAACCGTTTATTCAGTACCCCCTCAAAGTAGTCTAGTCACTTCCTTTGATTGGAATCGACTAGCAAGATCCCGCCTTCCTTCTAATGTACCATTCTAGATCATAATACAAGTTTACCAAAAGATCATGTCTGGCACTATCATAGATGATGGGGCATCAGTGAGTATCCTTTCCTCAACTTCTTGGAAAGTGCTTGGTGCACCATCACTTATGCCTGTCACACAGAATTTGTCAGGCTTTAACAAAGGGACCAGTCGACCATTAGGGATCCTTCCTAAGTTACTAATAACTTTGGGAAGGAAATCCATTCACCTGAACATGATGGTAGTCCCAAGACCATTAGATTCCAATCTACTCCTTGGACATGACTATGTTTACAACATGGAAGCTATTGTTTCAACACTCTTTTGAGTGATGTATTTCCCGCATGAAGGCAAAATTGTCACTGTTGACCAGCTTTAATTCCCCGGTTCAAGCATAGCTCCAAGGCGATCATCATCCCTAAGTGGTCCTTTTGCGGAGAGTGTCTCTTCAACCTTCATTCCATCCACCTAATTACCGTGAGTAGTCTGGTGAATGTAACAAAGCTTAGGGGGCATGCACCCTTGTCTATTTAGCGGACGAACCCAGTTGAAAAGATAGGTTTCCCTGTAAGTTAAGTGATTGGTCTGACACACCATTCACCTTTGTCTATTTGGTGGAGAAATCCAAGGAAGCATTTTGTCTGCTCTGCAGACAAAACAATCCTGCTTAACCATAGTGATTTCGATATGGTTACTGGAGACTCTCATTTTCATCATGCTGGGGGCATGCAAACCTTTTTCAATTTCATTTTTTTATCCTTTTTTAGCTTTTTAGCTTCTTAGGTTAGGTGATTGGTCCGACACACCATTCACCTTCGTCCACATTGTGGATGAAGCAAAGGAAGTGTTTTGTATGTTCCGTGGACGAAACCATCCTACCTAATCTCAGTAGTTCCTTAGCTATTTGGTTTTTTCTAGATTTTTTAGTTTTGTCATTTCTAGCTTACATAAAAAGAAAAACTAAAAGCTGAGCATATGTTGTCGCATGGTTCAAACTCATTAAAAAATAAACCTACCACTGAGCATATGTTATTACATGGTTCAAGCTCGTCTAAAAATAAACCTACCACTGAGCATAGTTCGCCACGGCTCAAGCTCATTAAAAAATGAACCCACCTTTGGTAAATAACCATTGTGATTGTCATGCTATCAGCCTTTTAAGCCTTGGTTGTGTTTCTACCATCACCTCCATTCTTTTGGCCAATCATACGCTTCCACTTGATTGTTTACCCTTTTGAGGAACAACTGCGACGAGTGGTCCTGTTAGGCAACCTCTTCACATCACCATGTTTTGAGAAGTTCTGAGCTTACCCAGAACCAGTTACTACTTTAAACACCACTCATTCCTAAAAAATGAATCTCCTTTAAACTCTTTACTGACTCATTAAATATGAAAAGATTGTTGAGCTAATGGCCTTTCCAACTCGCTAAAGTGATTGGAAGTGCCATCCCTCCTGTATATTTTAATCTTTTTCAGACCTGAGGGATTAACTCATGAAAACGTTCGAGCGCTTGTCTTTTCGGCTCGCTAAAGTGATAAAAAAGTCATCCCTTTTGTATTATTTTATCCTTTTTCGGACTTAAGGGATTATGCTACGAAAAAGAACTATTGGATTTTCCTTTTCATCCCTTTTAAAAATCTCTAAACATGAAAAGGACCGAGTTGTCTTTGTCGTTAAACTCGTTAAAACAATAGCGACAAACTTGTCCACCTAGACAAGAACGAGTTTCACTGTTACTAGACTTGCTAAAACATAGTGACAGGTTTGCTCGAAGGGAAAATTATAGAACAAGCATACGTTATCCTCCTTAAGCTCGACAAAAATAAAGTGGTACTGGTTAGTAATGACTGGGTAAAAATGGAAGAGAACTTGAAGAATTTTATGGTAGCAGGTTGTTCTTGAACATGACACTTTCACTCTATCACCTTGATTGAGTTGGGTTGGGTTATTCCGTTCACAGGTCATTTCACCATTGGTATTCGCACCATCCATGTGTTGGGGTTAACGCTACCAATCTATCTTAGTGTCGCTGATATGTTCAAGAGAAGTCATTCAGTTGAGAAACCACCATCCAGTTAATGCCTCATCCACTGCAATACCTTCACCCTCCATTTTTCGTGACCACCATTCTTGAACCTTGTGTCGTCAAATCATTTTCACCTCCAGAAAATCATTTTCTTCGTTTCGTGTCAAAGATATGGGATACATTACGACCCTCTTGTGATGGGTCACTTCTTGTCAACATCAGCTTATTATCCAAGGAGTTGACTTAGAAACAACCCTTTTAGTACTTTGAAGCTTGCATGCCTCAATGTTAAGTTTCTCACTCCTGGTGATAGGTTGACATTAATGGCCTTCGACCGAAAGCTTTTGTGTGGTGTTTGACATCGGATCATATATTCACATCACATGACTTGTACTGTAGTACCTTGATGGTAATTATCATTATTGGTGATCCCTCTCGTGTCTGTTAACAGCTCACATTATTGGCTGGTAATCAGGCGATGTATTTCCATGTTCGACTTCAGAACATATCTTCACATGGATTGACTTGTACATCGGGCGAAGATTGAATGAGATTAAAGACCCCGGATCTACTTTCATCCATTTGGGCTGCGATATATTTAGGGATGTAAAGACATCAAATGTATAGAGAAGCTGCACAGATGGTCATCCGAGCGAGGGATGATGAATCTACATTTGAAGAATCACGAGTCGGCATATGCAAACGACTATCTTTTCTATGTACATGAAATGAATTTATAAAGTTGAGCATGGGAATGCCCATCTCATCTAGATCATGAAAATTATATTATGATGATGTATTGTATTGTATCTCATATAGGTCACCTTCCAGTTTCGAAAACCTAAGATCCTCATGATAAAGCATTTCACACAACATCAAAGATTTACGAATTCATGCTTTAGGGGGCGACTGTTATAGACATATTTGGGCACTGCAACCCCAATCTTATATGTCGATAAACTAGGTCTCTTTAACCCCTAAAAGTGTTGTTTCATACCCTAAAGGATCATTATCAACTGATTAAATCATTCCCCAAAAGTTCCACCTGAAAAACCATCCAAAATTGGCCAAAACGGGACCATACTGACTGCTCCACTATCAGGGTGCGATGCATACTGACTCCTACACTAGTCAGGTGCGATGCATACTAATGAGGCCTTCTGTAGGGTGTGATGAGCGAGGATGGACAAATGTCCGAGATAGTTTGTTAAGTGGATGCTCATGGAATCTTCTAGAAACTTCTCCTATGACACTTGACTCTCTGAATTCACCTAGGGATGAGTAAGAGAACCAAGAAACCTCTACTTGGAACCAAAAACAACAAGTCGAATGACACTAATCAAAACCCTAGAAATGACTCACACCCTTGCACACATCTATAAATGGATCCCTCATCTGAGAGATCTAAAGGTTGGAATTTTGTAGTTTGCAAGGAAGTGTTGATAGTTTGTGGTTACGAAAGAGCATTGTATTGTTGGTGTGATCTTGCTTTTCATGAGGTTAAGAGGGCTTTTAGCTGGGAGGATGATGCTGGATCAGACAGCTGGGTTGTAATTCTCCCTTCTATTTAATAAAGTTCTTTGAGTTTTCTTCCATACAACTGTGCAATTGTGAATGTTATTATTTGTGAATGCCATTATATGTTCATTGTATTTATGATTCTACAATTCTTGTGATATAATAGATCAAGATGCTTTGACGGTGTTTTGTTACTATGTTTCTACAGGTATTCTCTAACCAGGATAAGTAGGAGAGGATTTTTAAGCTCTGTCAAGGGGGAGAGAGATCAAGCAAGGAGTTAAGCGAAAGATCCAGGTTGGTTCCTTTGCCTCTCTCTTATCTATCATACATAGAAGAAATCCCAAATTTCTTTGATTGTTTGTATCTAGGATAGCTTCCAATCCTAAAGGGCTAGTGCATCATCCTCCCAGCATCAAAAACCCTCTTCACCTCATGAAAAGCAAGATCACACCAACAATACAATGCTCTTTCTCAACCACCAACTATCAACACTTCCTTACTAATTACAAAATTCCAGCCTCTTGATCTCTTAGATGAGGGATCCATTTATAGATGTGTGTAAGGGTGTGAGTGATCTCTAGAGTTTTGATTAGTGTCATTCCACTTGTTGTTTTTGGTTCCACTTGGAGATTTCTTGGATCTCTTATTCATCCTTAGGCTAATTCAGAGAGGCAAGTGTCATAGGAGAAGTTTCTAGAAGATTCCATGAGCATCCACTTAGAAAACTATCTCAGACATTTGTCCATCCTCACTCATCGCACCCTACAAAAGGCCTCATCAATATGCATCACACCTGGCTAGTGTAGGAGTCAGTATGCATCACACCTTGACAGTGGAGCAGTCAATATGGTCTTGTTTTGGCCAATTCTGAATGGTTTTTCAGGTGGAACTTTTGGGGAATGATGTAATCAGTTGATGATGATCCTTTAGGATATGAAACAACACTTTAAGGGGTTAAAGATCCCTAGTTTATCGACATATAAGATTGCGGTTGCAGTGCCCAAATATGTATATAATAGTCACCCCCTAAAGCATGAAGTCCTAAATCTTTGATGTCGGGTGAAATGCTTTATCATGAGGATCCGAGGTTTTTGAAACTGGAAGGTGACCTGTATAAAATACAATACAATACATCATCATAATATAATTTTCATGATCTAGTTGAGGTGGGCATTCTGATGCTCAACTTTATAAATTCATTTCATGTACATAGAAAAGATAGTCGTCTGCATACGCAGACTGGTGATTCTTCAAATGTAGATTCATCATCCATGGCTTGGATGACCATTTGTGCTGCTTTTGTGTACATTCGATGTCTTTATATCCCTGAATATATTGCAACCCGGATGGATGAAACTAGATCTGGGGTCTTCAATCTCGTTCAATATTCGCCCAATGCACAAGTCAATCCATGTGAAGATATGTACAAGTAAATCAAGTCAATCGCATGGTTCAAGCTCGTTAAAAAATAAATCTACCTCTGGGCATAGTTCCCCATAGTTCAAGCTCGTTAAAAAATGAACCTCCCTTCAGTAAATAACCTTTATGATCTGGAAACAAAATGGCGACTCCACTAGGGATCAAATTGATGTTTGTTTTTTATTGTTGTTTTCTTTATAAACTGTAGATAGAGGCTGAAGTTAGCCAGATAGCCTTGGAACTGCTCTTGCTCTGCAATTGCATAATAGATGAATGTTTCTTCAGTCAATCTCCTGTTTTGTTTATGAATTGAACATTTGACTTACAAGCATTCTAGATGCCCTTTTTGTAGCTCAGTAACCTCCCAAGATCATTCCTCTGTACTTTGCTCTTTACTGTCCATCATATCTCATCTTAAATCACTGAAATTAGCTGCAAATCTGAGCCAAAACCCACCTCAGTTGTGCTCCCTGTCCCATCGCACTGTCTGTCACTATCAACCAATATGCATCGCTCCTCCCGAGCTTGAAAAGTGAGATTCATCCTTGTTTCTATGAAGCCCAGGTGCAATGACTGACTGAGCCTATTTTCATTCTTGAAATTTGCGGTTTTTGTCCTTGTTTTCAGTTCTATTTAGTTGATTTGTTGCTTATGAATAGTGCATCATTACTGAAGCTTGCTTGCATTACATAAATCAGCCTCCATTGATTAGGATTAGTAAATGTTTTTATGTATTTTTCCGTCATTTACAATCCTTTGTCAAAAAGTTGCTTAATTCGATTTGTCGTTTTCGTACAAAGAGTGTCGTAACTATCATTTTGTTTCAAAAGGAGAAGTGTCATCACGTCTTCCTTCTATGAATAGTCAATAGAACCTTTTGTCATGTATTTGATTTTATTTGTTGTTATTCGAAGTGTTGAAATCATTTTCTATTAGAAATTGAAAAGTGTCGTTTAGTCTTCCTTTCTATTTTGAAAAAGAAATGGTCGAAAATGTTGCTTTGAGTGAAACATTTCAGATCTTTGCTATACTTTGTTTCTCTTTCTTGGCATTTCTCACATTAAGGGAATGAAAAACAAATACATGCATTTGCATTTGCATTTATCTTGTATGTGAAAAATGATTTAGGAAAGTGCATTTAATGTGTGCTCTTTGCTCTTTGTTTGAAAGAATCGTAATTTTCTTCCCTAGCAGCTAAGATTTTCATTGATCAAAATAAACAATGATTGTTTATCATTGTACATGGCATTTTTAGGAATTTCAAATAAACATCACGTGGTGAACCATTGAAAGAAAAACTTTTAAACAAGATCAACTCTAAAATAAATCTCAATGAACCTAACAAAGCTTTGGAACCTAATGCAACACATCTAGAGGTCTAGGCTAGAGACGTGTTTTGGCATCATAAAATCTAGTAACTATCGTTTTCATCCAAGGTTTGGTGATTCCACCTCTTTGATATGACAAGTGCTAGCATGGAATTGTGCTCCCTGTACCATCGAGTATATATTGGGAGACCACAATAGGCTTACATCCTTTATCCATAGGAAGCCGTGTTTGTAGCCCTATCGACCACAACGCACTGAACACAACATTTGGGAAGATTGACTACCATACATAAGTCCTTGGTAGTTTCTCTTTAATTTATCACCAAGGTGTATATTGTAGTTTTGCGATTGGTTTGGTTATCTCTCTGTCTAGATTTCCAAAGTAGTCACTTTCATTCCTTTTCGACTCTTTAGAAGAAAAGGTCCATATGAGAACTTATCACTTTAGGCTCATTAAAAATTGAAGGGGACTAGAGTCATCTTTAGATTTTTCTCTACTCTTAAAAATTGAAAAAGCAAATTTGTGTCAAAGCGTCATTAAAATTTATCAAATTCGGAATAACATCCCTGTTCCTTCGTTGATCTTAGGTTGAGATAATGGAGTCCACCAATCAAGAGATCCCTTTGGAGGGGAATCCTAGTCCATTTTCTTCTTGGGTAAATATTGGTGCTCTGTATATGGCTACATTGTCCCTTCCAGGAGTTACAATTGGCCTGCTAGTCTGGCTTTTCTCAACGTTTGTCGTTCAAAATACTGTGATTCCTCTGCAATCGAACCAACATCTGGTTGATACTGAAGTTGACCCTTTACCATCTTCTTCATTCATTACTCCCTCCAGTTCTTCGTCTTTGCTTGGTGAAAGTAGTGATGCTAGTAACTTGGTGGCTCAGAAGAAGAAGAAAGGGAAGGAGAATAAGAAGAAGTCAATTCAGCAAGGGGGAAACCATTCAGCATCTGGTGAAAATCTGCACACTAAACTTCCCAAACCTAGATCGCCATGCATAATTTGTAGAGGAGACCATTTTCATCGAGAATGTCCGCACATTCCTTAGATCTTGAGAGAATGGTCCCCCTGTTCGCACCAACAGGTGTAATCAACCTCTGGTGATCATGTTGATAACACACCATCAACTAGTAATAGTGAAGTTCATAGACAGAAAGGAAAGGTCAAAATTCCATGTAGGTTATGTGAAGGGGACCATACCCTTCCCGTTGTCCTTTCTTGGATGAAGCCAAAATAGTCTTGCATAGCTGTCCTACTTCACCACATTGACTTCCATCTAGATACATGAAACTCTCCCCAAGTCCTTTACTAGTTGAAAATCTGACTGACATAACTTAACCGTCGGTCAAAACACCTATCGCTGAAAGTGAATCTTATGAGTCCATACCGGACCAAAGTCAACAGGTCGAGATGGCAGTCAAGCTAGTTTTACCTTTAGAAGATCATATCCTTCTTGAAGAGAGTGAGAACGATACTGTTCAAATTCTTTTTATCACTTCAGAGTCTGATGAACTTGGGGGCAATCCACCTGTTCCTTCACAACAGGAAGAGAATCCCCCAGTTCTCGCTACTCAAGGGGTTAATTCAACCATTTATTTGGTACCCCTTCCAGGTAGTGTAGTCACTTCCTTTTATTGGAATTGACTAGCAAGATCCTGCCTTCCTTCTAATGTACCATTACAGATCATAGTACAAGTTTACAAAATGATCATGTCTAGCACTATCATAGATGAAGGGGCATTAATGAGTATCCTTTCCTCAAATTCTTGGAAAGAACTTGGTTCGCCAACGCTTATGCCTATCACACAGAATTTGTCAGGCTCTAACAAAGGGACCAGTCAACCGTTAGGGATCCTTCCTAAGTTACCGATAACATTGGGAACGAAAACCATTCACCTAAACATGATGGTAGTTCCAGGACCGTTAGATTACAATCTACTCCTTGGACGTGACTATGTTTACAACATGGAAGCTATTGTTTCAACACTCTTTGGAGTAATGTGTTTCCTGCATGAAGGAAAAATTGTCACTTTTGACCAGCTTTCATTCCCTAGTTCAAGCATAGCTCCAAGTCGATCATCATCCCTAAATTGTCCTTTTGCGTCGAGAGTGTCTCTTCAACCTTCATTCCATCCACCTAATTACTACAAGTAGTCTGGTGAATGTAACGAAGCTTAGGGGGCATGCACCCTTGTCTATTTGGCGGATGAAACCAGCTGAAAAGATAGGTTTCCCTGTAAGTTAAGTGATTGGTCTGACACACCATTCACCTTTGTATATTTGGCGGACAAAGACAAGGAAGAATTTTGTTTTCTCTGGAGACAAAACAATCCTGCTTAACCATAGTCATTTCCATATGGCTATTGGAGAATCTCCTTTTCATCATGCTGGGGGCATGCAAAACTTTTTCAATTTCATTTTTTAGCCTTTTTTAGCTTTTTTATATTTTTATCTTTTTTAACTTTTTAGCTTTTTAGCTTCTTAGGTTAGGTGATTGATTCGACACACCATTCACCTTCATCCATGCTATGGATGAAGCAAAGGAAGTGTTTTGTCTATTTCGTGGACGAAACCATCCTACCTAACCTCACTGGTTCCTTATCTTTTTAGTTTTTTCTAGATTTTTTAGTTTTGTCATTTCTAGCTTACATAAAAAGAAAAACTAAAAACTGAGCATATGTTTTCACATGGTTCAAGCTTGTTGAAAAATGAACCCACCTTCGGTAAATAACATTTTTTATTGTCATGCTATCAGCCTTTTGAGCCTTGGTTGTGTTCCTACCATCATCTCCATCCTTTTGTCCAATCATACGCTTGCACTTGATTGTTTACCCTTTTGAGGAATAGCTGTGACAAGTGGTCTTGTTAGCCAAACTCTTCACATAACCATTTTTTGAGAAGTTCTAGGCTTACCCGAAACCAATTGCTACCTTAAATTCCACTCGTTCCTAAAAAATGAGTCTCCTTTAAACTCTTTTCAGACTCATTAAATATGAAAAGATTGTTGACCTAATGGCCTTTCCAGCTCGCTAAAGTGATAAAAAAGTCATCCCTTTTGTATTATTTTATCCTTTTTTGGACTTAAGGGATTATGATATGAAAAATAACTACTGGAGTTTCCTTTTCGTCCCTTTTTAAACTCTCTAAACATGAAAAGGATTGTGTTGTCTTTGTTGTTAAACTCGTTAAAAAAATGACGAAAAACTTGTCCACTTAAACAAGAACAAGTTTCATTGTCGCTAGACTCGCTAAAACATAGCGACACGTTTGCTCCAAGGGAAAATTATTAAAGAAGCATATGTTATCCTCCTCAATCTTGGCAAAAATAAAGAGGTACTGGTCAGCAATGACTAGGGAAAAAGCGAAGAGAACTTGAAGAATTTTATGGTAGCAGGTCACTCTTGAACATGACACTTTCACTCCGTCACCTTGATTGAGTCGGGTTGGGTTATTCTGTTCACCGGTCATTTCACCATTGGTATTCCGCACCATCCATCTGTTGGGGTTAATGCTACCTATCCATCTTAGTGTCGTTGATATGTTCAAGAGAAGTCATTCAGTTGAGAAACCACCATCCAGTTAATGCCTCATCCACTGCAATAACTTCACCCTCTATTTTTCATGACCGCCATTCCTGAACCTTGTGTCGTCAAATCGTTTTCACCTCCAGAAAATCATTTGCTTCATTTCATGTTGTCGATGTGGGATACATTAAGGACCTCCTACGACAGGTCACTTCTTGTTGGCATCAGCTCATTATCCAATAAGTTGACTTAGAAACAACCCTTTTAGTACTTTGAAGCTTGCATACCTCAATGGAAAGTTTCTCACTCCCGACGATAGGTTGACATCAATGGCTTTCGACCGAAAGATTTTGCGTGGTGTTCGACATCGGATCATATATTCACACCACGTGACTTGTAATGTAGTACCTTGAAGGTCATTATTATTATCGATGATCCATCTCGCATCTGTTAATAACTCACATTATTGGCTGGTAATTAGGCGATGTCTTTCCATGTTTGACTACAGAACATATCTTCACATGGATTGACTTGTACATCGGGCAAAGATTGAATGAGATTGAAGACCTCGGATCTAGTTTCATCCATCCGAGGTGCAATATATTCAGGGATGTAAAGACATCAAATGTGCACAGAAGCTACAAATATGGTCATCCGAGCCAGGGATGATGAATCTACATTTCAAGAATCACCAGTCGGCATATGCAGACGACTATGTTTTCTATGTACATGAAATGAATTTATAAATTTGAGCATGGGAATGCCTGCCTCAACTTGATCAAGAAAATTATATTATGATGATGTACTATATTGTATCTCATATAGGTCACCTTCCAGTTTCGAAGACCTTGGATCCTCTTGATAAAGCATTTCACCCGGCATCAAAGATTTACGACTTCATGTTTTAGGGGGCAACTGTTATAGATAAACTAGGGCTCTCTAACCCCTAAAAGTGTTGTTTCATACCCTAAAGGATCATGTTCAACTGATTACATCATTCTCCAAAAGTTCCACCTGAAAAACCATCCAGAACTGGCCAAAATAGGACCATACTGACTGTTCCACTGTTAGGGTGCGATGCATACTGAATCCTACACTAGCCAGGTGCGATGCTTACTGATGAGGCCTTCTGTAGGGTGTGATGAGAGAGGATGGACAAATGTCCAAGACAGTTTGCTAAGTGGATGCTCATGGAATCTTCTAGAAACTTCTCCTATGACACTTGCCTCTCTGAATTCACCTAGGGATGAGTAAGAGATCCAAGAAATCTCCAAGTGGAACCAAAAAAAAAAAGTGGAATGACACTAATCAAAACCCTAGAGATGACTCACACCCTTACACATATCTATAAATGGATTTGTCATCTGAGAGATCTAAAGGCTGGAGTTTTGTAATATTCAAGGAAGTGCTGATAATTTGTGGTTAAGAAAGAGGATTGTATTGTTGATCTGATCTTGATTTTCATGAGGTGAAGAGGGCTCTGATACTGGGAGGATGATGATGGATCAAACAACTGGGTTGTAATTCTCCCTTCTATTTAATAAATTTCTTTGATTTTTTCTCTATACAACTGTGCAATTGTGAATGTTATTATTTGTGAATGCCATTGTATGTTCATTGTATTTCTGATTCTACAATGCTTATGATATAATAGATCAAGATTCTTTGATGGTGTTTTGTTACTGTGTTTCTACAGGTATTCTCTATCTAGGATAAATATGAGAGGAGTTGAAAGCTCTGTCAAGGGGGAGAGAGATCAAGCAAGGAGTTAAGTGGAAGATCCAGGTTGGTTCCTTTGCCTCTCTCTTATCTATCATACATAGAAGAAATCCCAAATTTCTTTGATTGTTTATTTCTAGGATAGATGCCAATCCTAGAGGGCTAGCACATCATCCTCCCAGCATAAAAAGCCCTCTTCACCTCATGAAAAGCAAGATCACACCAACAATACAATTCTCTTTCTCAACCACAAACTATCAGCACTTCCTTGCAAATTACAAAATTCCAGCCTCTAGATCTCTCAGATGAGGGATCCATTTATAGATGTGTACAAGGGTGTGAGTCATCTCTGGGGTTTTGATTAGTGTCATTCCACTTGTTGTTTTTGGTTCCACTTGGATATTTCTTGGATCTCTTACTCATCCTTGGGTGAATTTAGAGAGGCAAGTGTCATAAGAGAAGTTTCTAGAAGATTCCATGAGCATCCACTTAACAAACTATCTCTGACATTTGTCCATCCTTGCTCATCACACCCTACAGAAGGCATCATTAGTATGCATCACACCTAGCTAGTGTAAGAGTCAGTATGCATCGCACCTTGATAGTGAAGCAGTCAGTATAGTCCTGTTTTGGTCAGTTCTGGATGGTTTTTAAGGTGGAACTTTTGGGGAAAGATGTAATTAGTTGACCATGATCCTTTAGGGTATGAAACAACAATTTTAGGGGTTAAGGAGCCCTAGTTTATCGACATACAAGATTGGGGTTGCAGTGCCCAAATATGTCTATAATAGTTTCCCCCTAAAGCATGAAGTCTTAAATATTTGATGTCGGGTGAAATGCTTTATCATGAGGATCCGAGGTTTTCAGAATTGGAAGGTGACTTGTATGATATACAGGACAATATGTCATCATAATATAATTTTCATAATCTAGTTGAGGTGGGCATTCCGATGCTCAAATTTATAAATTCATTTCATGTACATAGAATAGATAGTCGTCTGCATATGCAGATTGGTGATTCTTCAAATGTAGATTCATCATCCCTGGCTCGGATGACCATTTGTGCAGTTTTGGTGTACATTTGATGTCTTTACATCCCTGAATATATCACATCTTGGATGGATGAAACTAGATCCGGGGTCTTCAATCTCATTTAATCTTCGCCCGATGTACAAATCAATCCATGTGAAGATATGTTCTGAAGTCGAACATGGAAAGACATTGCCTGATTACCAACCAATAATGTGAGCTATTAACAGACATGAGAGGGATCACCGATAATGATAATGACCATCAAGGTACTACAGTTAAGTCACGTGGTGTGAATATATGATCTGATGTCGAACACCATGCAAAATCTTTCGGTTGAAGGCCATTGATGTCAACCTCTCGCCAGGAGTGAGAAACTTTCCATTGAGGTATGCAAGCTTCAAAGTCCTGAAAGGGTTGTTTTTATGTCAAGTTCTTGGATAATGAGCTGATGTCGACAAGAAGTGAGCTGTAGTAGGAGGGCCTTAATGTATCCCACATCTACGACACGAAACAAAGCAAATGATTTTCTGGAGGTGAAAACGATCTGACAACACAAGGTTCAGGAATGGTGGTCATGAAAAATGGAGGGTGAAGGTATCGTAGTGGATGAGGCATTAACTGGATGGTGGTTTCTCAACTGAATGACTTCTCTTGAACATATCGGTGACAATGAGATGGATTGGTAGTGTTAACCCCAACAGATGGATGGTGCGGAATACCAATGGTGAAATGATCGGTGAACGAAATAACCCAACCTGACTCAATCAAGGTGATGGAGTGAAAGTGTCATGTTCAACAGCAACCTGCTACCATAAAATTCTTCAAGTTCTCTTCCCTTTTTCCCTAGTCATTTCTAACCAGTACCTCTTTATTTTTGTCAAGCTTGAGGAGGATAATATATGCTTACTCTATAATTTTCCTTTCAGGAAACCTGTCGCTATGTTTTAGCGAGTCTAGCGACAGTGAAACTCATTCTTGTCTAGGTGTACAAGTTTGTTGCTGTTGTTTTAACGAGTTTAACGACAAAGATAACTCGGTCCTTTTCATGTTTAAAGAGTTTGAAAAGGGACGAAAAGGACACTCCAATAGTTCTTTTTCATAGCATAATCCCTTAAGTCTGAAAAAGGATAAAATAATACAAAAGGGATGACTTTTTGATCACTTTAGCGAGCCAAAAAGACAAGTGCTTGAACGTTTTCATGAGATAATCCCTCAGGTCTAAAAAAGATTAAAATATACAGGAGGGATGGCACTTCCAATCACTTTAGCAAGCTGGAGAGGCCATTAGCTCAACAATCTTTTCATATTTAATGAGTCTAAAAAGAGTTTAAAGGAGACTCGTTTTTGAGGAACGAGTGGCGTTTAATGTAGCAACTGGTTCTGGGTAAGCTTGGAACTTCTCAAAACATGGTGATGTGAAGAGGTTGGCTAATAGGACCACTCATTGCAGCTATTCCTCAAAAGGGTAAACAATCCAAAAGGATGGAGGTGATGGCAGGAACACAACCAAGGCTCAAAAGGCTGAGAGCATGACAATCACAAAGGTTATTTACTGAAGGTGGGTTCATTTTTTAACAAGCTTGAAACGTGGGGAACTATGCTCAGTGGTAGGTTTATTTTTTAACGAGCTTGAACCATGCGATAACATATGCTCAGTGGTAGGTTTATTTTTTAACGAGCTTGAACCATGTGACAACATATGCTTAGTTTTTAGTTTTTTTTTTTTTTTATGTAAGCTAGAAATGACAAAACTAAAAAATCTAGAAGAAACTAAAAAGCTAAGGAACTACTGAGGTTAGGTAGGATGGTTTCGTCTACGGAACACACAAAACACTTCATTTGCTTCGTCCACAGCGCAGATGAAGGTGAATGGTGTGTCGGACCAATCACCTAACCTAAGAATCTAAACAGCTAAAAAGCTAAAAAAGCTAAAAAAGGCTAAAAAAATGAAATTGAGAAAGGTTTGCATGCCCCCAGCGTGATGAAAAGGACAATGTCTAGTAACCATGTGGAAATCACTCTGGTTAAGAAGGAATGTTTCGTCCGTAGAGTAGAAAAAATGCTTCCTTGGCTTTGTCCATCAAATAGACAAAGGTAAATAGTGTGTCAAACCAATCACTTAACTTACAGGGAAACCTATCTTTTTAGCTGGGTTTGTCTGCCAAACAAGGGTGTATGCCCCCCTAAGGTTCGTTACATTCACCAGACTACTCGAGGTAATTAGGTGGATGGAATGAAGGTTGAAGAGACACTCTCGGCCCAAAAGGACCATTTAGGGATGATGATCGACTTGGAGCTATGCTTCAACTAGGGAATGAAAGTTGGTCAACAGTGACAATTTTTCCTTCATGTGGGAAACACATTACTCGAAAGAGTGTTGAAACAATAGCTTCCATGTTGTAAACATAGTCAAGTTCAAGGAGTAGATTGTAATCTAGTGGTCCTGGGACTACCATCACGTTCAGGTGAATGGTTTTCCTTCCCAAAGTTATCGGTAACTTAGGAAGGATCCCTAACAATTGATTGGTCCCTTTGTTAAAGCCTGACAAATTCTGTGTGATAGGCATAAGCGATGGTGAACCAAGCACTTTCAAAGTAGTTGAGGAAAGGATACTCACTGATTCCCCTTCATCTATGATAGTGCGAGACACGATCATTTTGTAAAATTGTACTATGATCTGGAATGGTACATTAGAAGGAAGGCAGGATCTTGCTAGTCGATTCCAATCAGAGGAAGTGACTAGACTACTTGGAGGGGGTATCGAATAAACAGTTGAATTAACCCCTTGAGTAGTGGGAACTGGGGGATTCTCTTCCTGTTGTGAAGGAACGGGTGGATTTCCCCCAAGTTCATCGGACTTTGAAGTGATAAAAGGAATTTGAATGGTATCATTCTCACTCTCTTCGGGAAGTGTATGATCTTCTGAAGGTAAAATTGGGTCGACTGCCATCTTGACCTGTTGACTTTGATCCTATATGGACTCAGAAGATTCACTTTCAGTGATAGGTGTTTCGACCGACGATTGAGCTATGTCAGTCGGATTTTCAACTAGTAAAGTACTTGCGGAGAGTTTCTTGTATCCAGATGGAAGTCGTTGCGGTGAAGCAGGACAGCTATGCAAGGCTCTTTTGGCTTCATCCAAGAAAGGACAACGGAGAAGGGTATGGTCCCCTTCACATAACCTACATGGAATATTGATCTTTCCTTTCCATGAACTTCACTATTACTAGTTGATGGTGTGCTATCAACATGATCATCAGAGGTTGATGACACCTATTGGTGTGAACGAGGGGACCATTCTCTCAAGATCCAAGGAATACACGGACATTCTCAATGAAAATGGTCTCCTCTACAAATTATGCATGGAGATATGGGTTTGGGAAGTTTAGTGTGAGGATTTTCTCCAGATGCTACATGGTTGCCCCCTTGCTGAATTGACTTATTCTTCTTGTCCTTCCCTTTCTTCTTCTTCTGAGCTTTTTGGTTACTAGCATCACTACTTTCACCAAGCGAAGAGGAAGAAGGGGAGGGAGAAATGAACAATGAAAGAGGTGAAGGGTCAATTTCAGTATCAACTGGATGCTAATTCGATTGCAGAGGAATCACGATATTTTGAATGATAGAGGTTGAGAAAAGCCAGACTAGCAAGCCAATTGTAATTCCCAGAAGAGACAATGTAGCCATCTATAGAGCACAAATATTTCCCCAAGAGGAAAATGGACTAGGATTCCCCTCCAAAGCAATCCCTTGATTGGTGGACTCCATTATCTCAACCTAAGATCAATGAAGGAACATGGATGTTATTCCGAATTTGATAAATTTTAATGATGCTTTGATGCAGCTTTGCCTTTTCAATTTTTAAGAGTCGAGAAAAAGATAAAGATGACTCTAGTCCCCTTCAATTTTTAATGAGCCTGAACTGACAAGTGCTCAGATGGACCTTTTCTTTTAAAGAGTCGAAAAGGAATGAAAGTGACTACTCTGGAAATCCAGATAGAGGGATTACCAAACCAATCGCAAAATTGCAATATACACCTTGGTGATAAATAGAAGAGAAATTACCAAGTAATTATGTATGGCAGTCAATCTTCCCAAATGCTGTGTTCAGTGCATTGTGATCGATAGGGCGACAGACACGACTTCCTATGGATAAAGGATATAAGCCTATTGTGGTCTCCCAATATATACTCGATGGTACGGGGAGAGCAAGTCCATGCTAGCACTTGTTGTATCAAAGAGGAGGAATCAACCAACCTTCGATGAAAATGATAGTTACTAGATTTTATGACGCCGGAACACGTCTCTAGCCTAGACCTATAGATGTGTTGCGTTAGGTTCCAAAGCATTGTTAGGTTCGATGAGGTTTATTTTAGAGTTGATCTTGTTTAAAAGTTTGCCTTTCAATGGTTCACCGCGTGATGTTGATTTGAAATTCCTAAAAATGCAATCTACAATGGTAAACAATCGTTGTTTATTTTGATCAATGAAAATCCTAGCTACTAGGGAAAGAAAATTACAATTATTTCAAACAAAGAGCAAAGAGCACACACTAAATGCACTTTCCTAAATCATTTTTCATACAAAAGCTAAATGCAAATGCAAATTCATGTATTTTTTTTTTCGTTCCCTTAATGTGAGAAATGCCAAAAAGGAGAAACAAAGTATAGCAAAGCTCTAAAATGTTTCACTCAAAGTGACATTTTCAACAATTTCTTTTTCAAAATAGAAAGGAAGACTAAACGAAACTTTTCAATTTTGACTATTCAGAGAAGGAAGACTCGAGGACACTTCTCTTTTTGACTCAAAATGACAGGTACAACACTCTTTGTACCAAAACGACAGATCGATTTAAGCAACTTTTCGACAAAGGATTGTAAATGATGGACAAATATATAAAAACATTTACTAATCCTAATCAGTGGAGGCTGATCTATGTAATTCAAGCTAGCTTCAGTAATGAGGCACTGTTCATAAGCAACAAATTAATTAAACATAATTGAAAACAAGGACAAAAACTCCAAATTTCATGAAGGGAAATAGGCTTAGTTAGTCATCGCACCTGGGCTTCATAGAAATAGGGATGAATCACACTTTTCAGGCTCGAGAGGTGTGATGCATACTAGTTTATAGTGACAAACAGTGCGATGGGCCAGGAAGCGCAACTGAGAATAGTTTTGGCTCAAATTTGTAGCTGATTTTAGTGATTTAAGCTAAGCTATGATGGAAAGTAAAGAGAAAAGTACAAAGGAATGATCTTGGGAGGTTACTGAGCTACTGAAAGGGCATCTAGAATGCTTGTAAGTCAAATGTTCAATTCATAAACTAGACCAGAGATTGACTAAAGCAGCATTCATCTACTATGCAATTGCACAGCAAGAGCAGTTCGAAGGCTATTTGGATAACTTCAGGCTCCGTCTATAGTTTATAAAGCAAACAACAATAGCAAACAAACATCTATTCGATCCCTAGTGGAGTCACCATTTTGTTTCTAGATCACAAAGGTTATTTACCGAAGGTGGGTTCATTTTTTAACGAGCTTGAACTATGGGGAACTATGCTCAGTGGTAGGTTTATTTTTTAACGAGCTTGAACCATGCGATAACATATGCTCAGTGGTAGGTTTATTTTTAAATGAGCTTGAACCATGCAACAATATATGCTCAGTTTTTAATTTTTTCTTTTTATGTAAGCTGAAATGACAAAACTTCGGGAAGGGTATGATATTCGGGAAGGGCATGATCTTCTGAAGGTAAAACTAGGTTGACTGCCATCTCGACTTGCTGACTTTGGTTCGGTATGGACTCAGAAGATTCACTTTCAGTGATAGGTGTTTCGGCTGACGGTTGATTTATGTCAGTCGGATTTTCAACTAGTAAAGGACTTGGGGAGAGTTTCTTGTATCCAGATGGAAGTCGCTACAATGAAGCAGGACAACTATGCAAGACTCTTTTGGATTCATCCAAAAAAGGACAACGGGGAAGGGTATAGTCCCCTTCACATAACCTACATGGAATATTGACCTTTCCTTTCTATCCATGAACTTCACTATTACTAGTTGATGGTGTGCTATCAACATGATCACCAGAGGTTGATGAAACCTGCTGGTGCACACGGGGGACCATTCTCTCAAGATCTGAGGAATGCACGGACATTCTCGATGAAAATGGTCTCCTTTACAAATTATGCATGGAGATATGGGTTTGGGAAGTTTAGTGTGTGGATTTTCACTAGATGCTACATGGTTGCCCCCTTGCTGAATTGACTTCTTCTTCTTCTCCTTCCCTTTCTTCTTCTTCTGAGCCACCTGGTTACTAGCATCACTACTTTCACCAAGCGAAGAGGAAGAAGGGGAGGGAGAAACGAACGAAGAAGAAGGAAAAGGTTCAATTTTAGTATCAATTGGATGCTGACTCGATTACGGAGGAATCATGGTATTTTGAATGATAGAGGTTGAGAAAAGCTAGACTAACAGGCCAATTGTAATTCCCAGAAGGGAAAATGTGGCCATATACGGAGCACCAATATTTCCCCAAGAAGAAAATGGACTAGGATGCCCCTCCAAAGGGATCCCTTGATTGGTGGACTCCATTATCTCAACCTAAGATCAATGAAGGAATAGGGATGTTATTTTGAATTTGATAAATTTTAATGACGCTTTGATGCAACTTTTCTTTTTCAATTTTTAAGAGTCGAGAAAAAGCTAAAGATGACTCTAGTCCCCTTTGATTTTTAATGAGCCTGAAGTGACAAGTGCTCAGATGGACCTTTTCTTTTAAAGAGTAAAAAAGGAACGAAAGTGACTACTCTGGAAATCTAGACAGAGCAATTACCAAACCAATCACAAAACTGTAATATACACCTTGGTGATAAATTAAAGAGAAATTACCAAGTACTTATGTATGGCAATCAATCTTCTTGAATGTTGTGTTCAGTGCATTGCGATCGAAAGGGTGGTAGACACGGCTTCCTATCGATAAAGGATATAAGCCTATTGTGGCCCCCCCATATATACTCGACGGTACGGGGAGCACAATTCCGTGCTAGCACTTGTCATATCAAAGAGGAGGAATCACCCAACCTTCGATGAAAATGATAGTTACTAGATCTTACGACGCCGGAACATGTCTCTAGCCTAGACCTATAGATGTGTTGCATTGGGTTTCAAAGCATTGTTAGGTTTAATGAGATTTATTTTAGAGTTGATCTTGTTTAAAAGTTTTCCTTTCAATGGTTCACTGCGTGATGTTGATTTGAAATTCCTAAAAATGTAATCTACAATGATAAACAATCGTTGTTGATTTTGATCAATGAAAATCCTAGTTACTAGGGAAAGAAAATTACGATTCTTTCAAACAAAGAGCAAAGAGCACACACTAAATGCACTTTCCTAAATCATTTTTCACACACAAGCTAAATGCATATGAAAATGCATGTATTTTTTTTCTGTTCCCTTAATGTGAGAAATGCCAAAAAGGAGAAACAAAGTATAGCAAATATCTGAAATGTTTCACTCAAAGCGACATTTTCAATAATTTCTTTTTCAAAATAGAAAGGAAGACTAAATGAGACTTTTCAATTTCGAACAGAAAATGCTTTTGACACTTAAAATAACAACAAATCAAATCAAATACATGACAAAATGTTCAATCGACTATTCAGAGAAGGAAGACTCGACGACACTTCTCTTTCTGACTCAAAACGACAGGTACAACACTCTTTGTACCAAAATGACATATCGATTTAAGCAACTTTTCGACAAAGGATTGTAAATGATGGACAAATATATAAAAACATTTACTAATCCTAATCAGTGGAGGCTGATCTATGTAATGCAACCAGGCTTCAGTAACGAGGCATTGTTCATAAGGAACAAATTAACTAAACAGAATTGAAAATAAGGACAAAAACCCCAAATTTCATGAAGGGAAATAAGCTCAGTCAGTCATTGCACCTGGGCTTCATAGAAATAGGGATGAATCACACTTTTTAGGCTCGGGAGGTGTGATGCATACTAGTTGACAGTGACAGATAGTGCGATGGGCCAGGGAGCACAACTGAGAATAATTTTGGCTCAAATTTGTAGCTGATTTCAGTGGTTTAAGCTGAGTTATGATGGACATTAAAGAGAAAAGTACAGAGGAATGATCTTGGGAGGTTACTGAGCTACCAAAAGGGCATCTAGAATGCTTGTAAGTCAAAGGTTCAATTCATAAATAAACTGGAGATTGAGTGAAGCAGCATTCATCTACTATGCAATTGTAGAGCAAGAGTAGTTCGAAGGTTATCTGGCTAACTTCGGGCTCCATATATAGTTTATAAAGCAAACACAAATAACAAACAAACATCTATTTGATCCCCAGTGGAGTCTCCATTTTGTTTTCGGATCACAAAGGTTATTTATCGAAGGTGGCCTCATTTTTTAACGAGCTTGAATCGTGGGGAACTATGCTCAGTGGTAGGTTTATTTTTTAACAAGCTTGAACCATGCGATAACATATGCTCACTGGTAGGTTTATTTTTTAATGAGCTTGAACCATGCGACAACATATGCTCAGTTTTTAGTTTTTCTTTTTATGTAAGCTGAAATGACAAAACTAAAAAATCTAGAAAAAACTAAAAAGCTAAGGAACTACTGAGGTTAGGTAGGATGGTTTCATCTGCGGAACAGACAAAACACTTCCTTTGCTTCATCCACAGTGCAGATAAAGGTGAATGGTGTGTCTGACCAATCACCTAACCTAAGAAGCTAAATAGCTAAAAAGCCTAAAGTAGAATAAGAAAAATGAAATTGAAAAAGGTTTGCATGCCCCCACCATGATGAAAAGTATAGTCTCCAGTAACCATATGGAAATAACTATGGTTAAGTAGGATTGTTTCATCCACAGAATAGACAAAACACTTCCTTGGCTTTGTCCACCAAATAGAGAAAGGTGAATGGTGTGTCAGACCAATCACTTAACTTACAGGGAAACCTATCTTTTTGGCTGGGTTCGTCTGCCAAATAGAAAAGGGTGCATGCCCCCTAAGCTTCGTTACATTCACCAGACTACTCACGGTAATTAGGTGGATGGAATGAAGGTTGAAGAGACACTCTCGACGCAAAAGGACCATTTAGCGATGATGATCGACTTGGAGCTATGCTTGAATCGGGGAATGAAAGTTGGTCAATAGTGACAATTTTTCCTTCATGTGGGAAACACATCACTCGAAACAGTGTTGAAAAAATAGCTTCCATGTTGTAAACAGAGTCACATCCAAGGATTAGATTGTAATCTAACAGTCCTTGGACTACCATCATGTTCAGGTGAACGGTTTTCCTTCCCAAAGTTATCGGTAACTTAGGAAGGATCCCTAACGGTCGACTGGTCCCTTTGCTAAATCCTAACAAATTTTGTGTGACATGGATAAGTGATGGAAAACTGAGTGCTTTCCAAGCAGTTGAGGAAAGGATACTCAATGATGCCCCTTTAGCTATGATAGTGCCAGACATGATCATTTTTTAAAATTGTACTATGATCTGGAATGGTACATTAGAAGGAAGGCGGGATCTTGCTAGTCGATTCCAACCAAAGGAAGTGACTAGACTACTTGTAGGGGGTACCGAATAAATGGTTGAATTAACCCCTTGAGTGGCGAGAACTGGGGGATTATCTTCGTGTTGTGAAGCAAGGGGTGGATTTCCTCCAAGTTCATCGAACTCTGAAGTGATAAAAAGAATTTGAATGGCATCATTCTCACTCTCTTCGGGAAGGGTATGATCTTCTAAAGGTAAAACTGGGTCAACTTCCATCTCGACCTATTGACTTTTGTTTGGTATGGACCCAGAAGATTCACTTTTAGCGATATGTGTTTTGAACGATGGTTGAGTTATGTCAGTCGGATTTTCAACTAGTAAAGGACTTGGGGAGAGTTTCTTGTATCCATATGGAAGTCGTTGTGGTGAAGCAGGACGACTATGCAATCTACTCTTTTGGCTTCATCCAGAAAAGGAAAACGGGGAAGGGTATGGTCCCCTTCACATAACCTACATGGAATTTTGACCTTTCCTTTTTGTCCATGAACTTCACTATTACTAGTGATGGTGTGCTATCAACATGATCACCAGAGGTTGATGACGCCTGTTGGTGTTAACGGGGGGACCATTCTATCAATATCTGAGGAATTCACAGACATTCTCGATGAAAATGGTCTCCTCTACAAATTATGCATGGAGATCTGGGTTTGGGAATTTTAGTGTGTGGATTTTCACCAGATGTTTTATGGTTGTCCCCT
This sequence comes from Pinus taeda, assembly GCA_000404065.3. Taxonomy (NCBI): domain Eukaryota; kingdom Viridiplantae; phylum Streptophyta; class Pinopsida; order Pinales; family Pinaceae; genus Pinus; species Pinus taeda. Next base: position 68,994 of record APFE031074845.1, read on the forward strand.
TACTAAATTGACTTCTTCTTCTTCTCCTTCCCTTTCTTCTTCTTTTGAGCCACCTAGTTACTAGCATCACTACTTTCACCAAGCGAAGAGGAAGAAGGGGAGGGAGAAACGAACGAAGAAGAAGGCAAAGGGTCAACTTTAGTATCAACCGGATGCTAGTTCGATTGCAGAGGAATCACGTTATTTTGAACAATAGAGGTTGAAAAAAGCCAGACTGGCAAGCCAATTGTAATTCCCAGAAGGGACAGTGTAGCCATATACGGAGCACCAATATTTCCCCAAGAAGAAAATGGACTAGGATTCCCCTCCAAAGGGATCCCATGATTGGTGGACTCCATTATGTCAACCTAAGATCAACGAAGGAACAGGGATGTTATTCCGAATTTGATAAATTTTAATGATGCTTTGACACAACTTTTCTTTTTCAATTTTTAAGAGTCGAGAAAAAGCTAAAGATGACTATAGTTCCCTTCGATTTTTAATGAGCCTGAATTGACAAGTGCTCAGATGGAACTTTTATTTTAAAGAGTCAAAAAGGAATGAAAGTGACTACTCTAGAAATCTAGACAAAGGGATTACCAAACCAATCACAAAACTGCAATATACACCTTGGTGATAAATTAAAGAGAAATTACCAAGGACTTTGGTAGTCAATCTTCCCGAATGTTGTGCTCAGTGCATTGCGATTGATAGGGTGGCAGACACGGCTTCCTATGGATAAAGGATGTAAGCCTATTGTGGTCTCCCAATATATACTCAATGGTACGAGGAGCACAAGTCCGTGCTAGCACTTGTTGTATCAAAGAGGAGGAATCACCCAACCTTTGATGAAAGCGATAGTTACTATATTTTACGATGTTGGAACATGTCTCTACCCTAAACCTCTAGATGCGTTGCGTTAGGTTCCAAAGCGTTGTTAGGTTCAATGAGATTTATTTTAGAGTTGATTTTGTTTAAAAATTTTCCTTTCAATGGTTCACCGTGTGATGTTGATTTGAAATTCCTAAAAATGCAATCTACAATGATAAACAATTGTTGTTTATTTTGATCAATGAAAATCCTAGCTACTAGGGAAAGAAAATTACTTTTCTTTCAAACAAAGAGCAAAGAGCACACACTAAATGAACTTTCCTAAATCATTTTTCGCACACAAGCTAAATGCAAATGCAAATGCATGTATTTTTTGTTTTGTTCCCTTAATGTGAGAAATGCCAAAAGGGAGAAACAAATGTAACAAAATATTTGAAATACTTTACTCAAAGCGACACTTCGACAATTTATTTTTCAAATTAGAAAGGAAGACTAAACAACGCTTTTCAATTTCGATTAGAAAATTCTTTTTACACTTCGAATAACAAAAAATCAAATCAAATACATGACAAAAAGTTTAATCGAGTATTCATATAAGGAAGACTCGATGACACTTCTCTTTTTGACACAAAACGATAGTTACGACACACTTTGTACCAAAATGACTGATCGATTTAAGCAACTTTTCGACAAAGGATTGTAAATGATGGAAAAATACATAAAAGCATTTACTAATCTTAATCAATGGATGTTGATCTATGTAATGCAAATAGGCTTCAGTAATGAGGCACTATTCATAAGCAGCAAATGAACTAAATAAAACTAAAAACAAGGACAAAACCCCCAAATTTGAAGAAGGGAAATAGGCTCAGTCAGTCATCGCACCTGGGCTTCACAGAAACCGGGATGAATCACACTTTTCAGGCTTAGGAGGTGTGATGCATACTGGTTGACAGTGACAGACAGTGCGATGGGCCAGGGAGCGCAACTGAGGTGGGTTTTGGCTCAAATTTGCAGTTGATTTCAATGATTTAAGTTGAGCTATGATGGATAGTAAGGAGAAAAGTACAGAGGAATGATCTTGGGAGGTTACTGAGCTACCAAAAGGGCATCTAGAATGCTTGTAAGTCAAATGTTCAATTCATAAACTAAACCGAATATTGACTGAAGCAGCATTCATCTACGATGCAATTGCAGAGCAAGAGTAGTTTGAAGGCTATCTGGCTAACTTCAGGCTCCGTCTATAGTTTATAAAGAAAAATAAAATAACAAACAAACATCTATTCGATCCCCATCGGAGTCGCCATTTTTTTTCCAGGAAAACTAGTGTCTTTTCAATTGACTAGCCCTCTAGGATTGGTAGCTATCCTAGAAACAAACAATCAAAGTAATTTGGGATTTCTTCTATGTATGATAGATAAGGGAGAGGCAAAGGAACCAACCTGGATCTTCCTCTTAACTCCTTGCTTGATCTCTCCGCCCCTTGACAGAGCTTGCAACTCCTCTCCTACTTATCCTGCTTAGAGAATACTTGTAGAAACACAGTAAAAAAACACCGTCAAAGCATCTTGATCTATTATATCATAAACATTGCAGAATCAGAAATACAATGAAAATACAATGGCAGTCACAAATAATAACATTCACAATTGCATAGTTGTATGGAAGATAACTCAAAGAACTTTTTTAAATAGAAGGGAGAATTACAACCCAGCTACCTGATCCAGCATCATCCTCCCAACATCAAAGCCCTCTTCACCTCATGAAAAGCAAGATCACACCAACAATACAATGCTCTTTATTAACCACAGACTATCAGCACTTCCTTGCAAATTACAAAATTCCAGCCTCTAGATCTCTTAGATGAGGGATCCATTTATAGATGTGTGGAAGGGTGTGAGTCATCTCTAGGGTTTTGATTAGTGTCATTCCACTTTTTGTTTTTGGTTCCACTTGGAGATTTCTTGGATCTCTTACTCATCCCTAGGTGAATTCAAAGAGGCAAGTGTCATAGGAGACGTTTCTAGAAGATCCCATGAGCATCCACTTAGCAAACTGTCTCAGACATTTGTCCATCCTCACTCATCGCACCCTACAGAAGGCCTCATCAGTATGCATCACACCCTAACAGTGGAGAAGTCAGTATGGTCATGTTTTGGCCAATTCTAGATGGTTTTTCAGGTGGAACGTTTGGGGAATGATGTAATTAGTTGACCATGATCCTTTAGGGTATGAAACAACACTTTTAGGGGTTAAAGAGCGCTAGTTTATCAACATATAAGATTGGGGTTGCAATTCCCAAATATGTCTATAACAGTACCTAAGTAAATCAAATGATATATTTTCTTCTCTAGAGGACTTGGATTTGCAAGGTATCGATATAGAACTTACTTCTAATAGTTAATCTCAATTTATTGGTTGGGATACTCTTTCAATTTAGAATCATCCTGAAATTCCTTTAATGCATACATATTTAGATGAAAAAACCTAAAGAGGTAAGTTGTTAGGATTTTGAACATTTGGTATACCCTATTGGTGACAAGAATGGCCATTTTGAAAGTCACATTGGTATTCCTTTCTTTGACCATTACACTGATAACAATGGTATTTATCTATTATTCTTACAATCTCAATCTGATTTAGTTACAACTGGTACTCGTCCTCCTAAGTCTTTTCATCCTTCCTCACCTCTATCACACTATTCATTATACCCAGATATGTTTGATTAGTTTGCTATACTATCTGTTATATGAGATTTACGATTGTAGACAAAATTATTACCCCTAGGTCGGTGGCTAACCTAAAACAACAGAGAGATGAGGAACCCAATGTTTTTCCTTAAAGTAAATAGATGACAGAGTGAGGCCTACCTTGAATATTTCACACACTTCACTCCTTCTTTAGCTTGGAAGCTCCAATTCCAGCTGCGAATGCCAAAATTAGAACCTGCAAAATCAGATAACACAATCCAAAAAATTACGAGATATATGCAGTATCATATAAATACTTCATTCAATAGATCAACATGGTGTTGAAATACATGAAATAACAACATCACATATAGGAAAATGTTGAATTCTTTGCATTAATATAAATGGAAGGAGATTACAACCATAAGTAGTAGTTGATCTTGTAGAAGAGCTCCTCCAACTTGTTGACTTGTGCTTTCCTTGTCACAATATGCATCTCCAATCACCCTAAATGCATAAGATAATAACCACTCACTACAACAACATAAGGACAAAATCACTCTCCAAAATCCAACCTGCAATCACATAGAGGGTTGGGAATATATAGAGAAGTAGGGTAATTTGGGAGTTCTTATCCAATTACCAATCTAAGGTTCGAGATCCATGTTTCATAGAGGGAAAGGATCAAAGGATAAGCCGTGAAAAATGCAAAGTAGGGAAGGATAGGATTTGAATGTTTTATCCAAGGTAAGTAGTTAAAACAACTTCTAGAAACTCCTAGAAGGGGAAGCTTCTGGAATCCTAATCATTCTATTGGAATTCTAGAACCAATGCAGATGCAAAGGGGTGCAACCTTTTTGTGACTAATGTAGGCCATAGTGGAGCAACCTATAGGTGGTCACACCCTAGTAGGCATACAGGGAGCGTTGGTCCTAAAAATGGCTCAGATGATGCAGTTTAGGGATAAAATTCTGGGGGATGAAGGTAACATGCTTAGGGATTTGTGAAGGATGGTGACCAAGGGGAATAGGATGTTGATTGATCCCATTAGATGGCTCAATGATTGAATGTGACAAAATTGCTTATAATTGAATGCCCCCTAAAGTGAAAAGTTAGAGATGATGAGTGATGACTGAAGTGATTTACCTTCTGACAATTCGGGATCAAGGAAAACCAACAAGCTTCATCTACTATAATACATATTCAACATGACATCTATGTTTTCTAAAGGAGACATACCCACACTCAGCTCATAAGCTAACATATTATGTATAATGATCAAAATACACGTCCGCAGATGAAATTGGTGGACCCATGAATGGATGAATATCTATATGATCACAACCATTGTAAATTGTGATCTTTGTATAACTTCTAAAGTTGCAGCCCAGATGGATGAAACTAGATCCTAGGTCTTCTATATTGTTCACACGACCAACCAATGCACGATTCTATCTGCGTGAATCAATGATTTGGATTCAAACATGGTAAAACCCATCTGATTATTGGCCAATGATGTAAGTCGTTAATAGGCACGACAGAAACCACTGCTCATGTTAATGGCTCTCAAGGTACTATAGTACAATCTGTATGGTGTGAATAATTGAGTTGATGTCAAACAAGACACAAAATATTTTGGTCGAATGCCAATAATGTAAACTTGCCACCGAAAGCGAGGAAACTTTCCATTGATATATGAAAGCACTAAGGTACCAAAGGTGTGTTTCTAAGTCAACTTCCTAGATGATGTGCTGATGTCAAATAGAAGTGACCCATCATAGGAGGGCCTTGATGTATCCCCCATCAATGACAGGCAACAGGTATCATGATTGAGAGAAAATGATCAAAATTATGCTGACATGGAACTGGACTAGGAAAGGAAGACATTAAATGAATTTTTAAGATTATTGTAGTAGAGATCAACTGAATGAATTCTCTTGAACAGACTAACGACATTGAAGGGAGTTGGAAGCATGGACCCAAAACCAAACTAGAGGCTCTAAAAATGGTATGATAACCAAAAAACAAGTAGATTACCCAACCCAATAGCCAAAAAGATGAGGTGGAAGAGTGTTTTGTTCAAGAGCGACTCACTTCCATTAGAAAAATGGAATCCCTTGTTTTCCCAATTTCCCCAACCATATTGGTCAGTACCTATTTATTTTTTACCAAGATTGAGGTGGATAACATATGCTTTATTTGTAAGTTCATCCTTGAGATTAATCTCTCCAAGTATATTTAACGAACCCTGAGAAGGAGTGGTTCAACCCCATCATGATAGACAAGTCCATCATTGTTTGATGTTTTAACAATTCCAACGAAGGTAAAACTCAACATATTTTTAATTTTTAGAGAGTTTGAAAAATATGCGAAAAAGAAAAATCCAAATGTTCCTTTTCATAGGTAGTCCCTTAGGTTCGAAAACGTAATAAACAATACCCACGAGAACCTCTTAGCCATGTTTGACTAAGGTATTCATTTTTTGTAGTTAGTATATCTCAGTCTGGAAAAGGGTTAAACTTATATTGAGTAGACTTCTTTTCATTTACTTTTACGAGTTCAAAATGACAACTGTTGGGAATTTATTTCATATTTTGGGAGTTTGAAAAGAGATGAAAGAGGACTATAAGGGCTTCCTTTTTCATAAGTTTATAGAGCACAAAATACAGATAAAAATATACTCTTTGGTCAAAGTAACATGTTTAAAACATAATAAAAAACCTGATAACAACTAATGACCTGCTCAAAATATCACAAGAAGGATTAAAAATATCTGTTTCATAGTAAAAAAGAAGCATATCCAAGTCGAAATACTAAAACTGAATAACAATAATGAGAAAATAAACACAAATATTCAAAATGACTTTTCATTTTCACTATTTTACACTTTACCTTCAATAGTGAGTATTTGGAGTCCTTTTTCTCTCGATCTTTTGCAACTGATTACGTCCAAGTTAGGAAACCATTTCAAGTTTAGTCGCTTCCAGGTAGGAGCTAAAACCTTTCTCTATCTTTCCACGATTAATTTTTGTGTTTTTATGCAAAATTTTCAAGGTTTTGAGGCCCTTGGGTTCATAAAAAATGCCCTAGGACCAATGCACCTTCCTTGTGTCAAAAAAGGCATTGCACCTAGGTAGAGAAACACTACAGACTGAGATACAATCTCTGTCAAACACTCCTGGGGTGTAGTGGGTGTATATTTCCAAGACTTATTTCAATTTTACCTCAAATTTGTAATATTTTTTGCATGGGAAAGAGCCTAATGAATTCCTTGCTTATGTTTCAAGTACGCATTAATAGAAAATGACATTCATTTGGAGAGAAATAGAACACGAGGAACAATATTTGAATGCGGAAAATGATCCTGCTACCATCCATGCACTAAAAAATAATGGGTTATTGAAATTCTTCTGGCTTCCTGGTATGATGCAACAAATATAGTTGTTGAAATACTTTGTCTGTTCATGGGATATTCAGGCACAAGCATTCAGGTTTAGGGAAAATATACTCAAGATACAGGTAGAGTACATTTACTTCCTGACACATTTGTCAAAGTGAGGTACCCCCATCTCTCTTCTAGGTGGAAGAAGTGGCGATGAGATGGTCAAAGACTATATCACTACCTATTGCAGACCTTGAGCCCTTCCTACTAGGGATGGAAACATCAGCATAAAGATTTACCCAATTACCTTTGAGAATGATCTTGTTCATTATTGCAAGATTGGTAGGAAACTCAACACTACATGTAGCAATAAAATGATAAATTTTGTGTCGGATAGAGTGTCTAGAGTCGACAATATTTAACTGAAGTGAGGGAATATTGGTCAATTTGAAGGAACAACTTACTAAAGAAAATGAGGGGAATTTGAAGAACTTTGGCTATGGCATGATCTTAGTCTATTTTCTTCTAAAATAGGTATCATTACTATAGCCTCAGCAGATTGTACTCGAGCACATTGATCCAAGGATCCCACAGTTGAGGAGGTGGATAAACCACATGAGCCGACATGCAGGTCCATCAGTGAGTAGATTTTCACCAGCATTCTTTGGGTGGCTATGTAGACAGTTGATGCAACAAAAATGCATCTTTACATGATTCACATGTGGGCCTGTGGGTTATGGCCCCATGTATACATTGGAATCATTTCAATCAGTATATTTCACAACAAATTTGACCAATCACTGTCAAGCGCATGTCGCACAATTGACGTATTCATTTTAACACTTGACTTTTGGAACTCCAGATATCCACCGTTGATCTACCCCGTCCAAATCAATGACTATCATGTCATCCATTCACCAACCATCTTGGTCGCTCTCCACCATTGATCAATCCCACGTGATCCAACAGCTATCGTGCAATGTTGCCTGACATCTTGCACAACCGATATCAAGTCAAGGGCATGCGAGAAAAGTAGTTTTCTCATGCTACATGTCGACTGCTAAGGTTAATCATGTAGAATTTAGAAATACCACTTACAACTTTTACCATTTACCCCTTGTGAAGACCGCTCCATCCTTCTGATAACACGTGGTT